>JAVFBW010190786.1:0-10298 GCA_034783835.1 Mopalia ciliata
TGGCATCTTGCTGGATGGTTTCAAGCAGAAAGACAGACCGGAGCGGATAAAAAGTGGCATACATCGCACATGCCAGAGGAAACCTGTAAGGTAGATAGCGGAAATAAATGGGACATTATCATTGGTATTGGCTCTTTTTTAATCTAATTGTAGTAAATGTGGCGCCCCGCTTACGCAGTAAATGTGCAAGATGACATAACTGGGAGGGTACTCCCATTCATGTAAACAGGCTATATTCAATCGTACCTCAATAGAGCTATGAAACTAGGCTAAGCTAAACGTAGGCCTACGTGCACAAATGTCAATTTCAAAACTGGAGACATTTAGTGTGAACTTACAAGATGTTCTGCAGATGACATGTGTTAGTTACATTTCTGCGATCACTAGCAGTCCATGAAATTGAATTCTACATGTATGTGAAAATGTTATTCATTATGACGTTGTTGTACAGTTTGACACAGGCTGTGCTAACCATGTTTGATCACCGCATAGTAAATATTTAATTGCTGAACAGATTTTTTCAAAGTTTTTAGTTTCTCTCGATTGCTTTTTGGTACATCAGTTAGGTTTGCACATCTGTTGACTACTTTAGAGCTAAAGCGGTGTTTCTAGAGATGCATTCTCCAATATTCGAGAAAGATTGATGCACTGTAGTAGCCAAAGGAATGTAGATCAGAAACATGCCAAAAGGAAGAGCCAGGGAATACATTACTGGAGCTCTTCTGTAGAAATTGCTAAAATTGCCAACAAATAGTGCGAGTGCCGGAGTGGCCTCCCCTGAATAAAAACGAAACTGAATTACAGCGGACACGTTTTTTAAGAAATAAAATGTTATTCTATCATAAATTTGCTCTATTCGAAAATTAGAAATATTACTTGATATTGATATTTTTGGGTAAATACAATGTAAAAACACTTTTTACGAAAATGAGTCTGTTGCAGGTGAAAGGTATGTTTTTTTATCTGTCCCATTCAAATTATACATGTCAGCGACAGGTGGACACGTTAACCCTGCAGTGTGAGCAGAGATTGCAAAGAAATACGATTTAAAGATTGACTTTAGGAGCAGTATATTTGTAAGCTATTGTAGTGATGTTCATACTCACGGGATACTCTATGGGATAAAATGGACAGAAGTCTTGTATAAAGCTTTCCACACAATCCGCATGAGAACATATCTTCAACTTCTGGAGTTTGTAACATAGAATCTGAGAACAAAAGCAATTTAGGAAACTGAATTAGCAGAAAACTACAGAAGTTAGTATAGTCTTAACAAGCCATTGGATAAGAATTCAAGCCAGGCATTTTGCCCAGTGGTACATATCATCCTTTGATGTCTAAGCATCATATTTAAGCATCAAAATAAATAGGATGATCTTCTATTTTCAAAAAAACAATTTTGGATCGGCTTATATTCTTTTCATACACTGCCAAAGTTTTATCTCAACTTTAACTGCATGCAGCATGTTGATGCAATCTTGTAATTAAACATTTTTTGTGGATTCGCAATGTGAAATATTCATGGAATCAGACCCTTTCATGGCACACCCTTATAAATCCAGCTACCTCTCAGAACAAAATCTTCTGAAATAGAGAGAAAGTAACCTCCATCGATCCTTGTTTTATTTTTGCTGGGGCCACTTTCACAAAATGTCGTACGACAAATAAATATCGTACAATAAAATTACATCATGTTAAACTATAGCGTAAAAATATCGTATAATTTTTAATTGTCATACGACATTTTGTGAAACTGTTATATTTTTATTGTTACAATACATATCGAGGCAGGGCATAACCCCATTAAACCATACCCTCATATGTCAAAAATTACAAAAGTCAAAATGTTTTATAATCTCGGCTATGAAACCATTATATCAACTATTAAAATCATCTTGAAGATTTTTGCTATGAAACTTTGTCAAAGTTTATGCTGGGGTCTTGTGCACATAAAATCCTCTGGTGGGTTACAAACAAGGGCTTAGGCAGACACCCGTCCAAATGGACACCCTGAAGTGAACAATTGCCTCATTTGGACACCCTGTTTAAAGAAACGTTAACATGCAAGAGATAGGAAAACTGTCAAAATTGGACACCCAGTTATATGAAAAGTGAAGCAAATGACCATTTTGATTTCTGGCTAAACACCAACAACAAGATTGATTGATTGATTGATTTTACGCCACATTCAGCGGTATTTCAGCTACACTGTGGCAAACACCAACAAGAGGTGAGTGTGGCTCACTTAATCCCATTGGAAGTACTCTATCAACATTGGAGATAAGGAGAATCAAACTCAAACAGTCACTTTATCCACTGCAAGTGCGCCATAATCATGGAAATAGTTCAATCTTAAACGGTTATGGTTATCCAACCATCAATTTGATTGGAATTAACCCATTTTAAATAGGGATATAGTTTAGTGTAAGAACAATGCGATTCCAAAATTTGAAAATCTTTCGTGGTATTGTTTTTATCTTGTTTACGCCCTAAACATAGATTGACGGACAGACAAAAAGAAAATTTATTGGAATGATCAATGGCAAATTTCAACAAGAGTTTTAGTAAACCCAACATATGCCCTCTTGGGGTGCTCATGAGGTGACCATGGTAACCCAAGACCTTTCAGACAATGGCACAAACATGTCATGTTCTAAGGAAGAATGCAAAAAAAGAGAGAAATTGATTTGGGTACCAGTCAAACTAGGGTAACCATGGAATGTTTTATACACTGTTAATGGATTTGGATGACACATAGGATAAATGGTAACCATGGTAATTCTGTATACGGCAAAATACAATACAGAACATATCCTTGTTTGAAAATGTACAAGATTTAAAGAAAGGTGCAGTAAATATTATTTTATTCTAACGCAGACATGAATTGGAACATCATTATAATTTTATAATTTTTGAGTTCTGCTCCGGAAACGGATTTGAGCCATCACGACCAATGGACAGACAGACGGACAGATTTTTAAAACAATGAATCCCTAATAGCAAAAGGCACAACTACGGGTAATGGTTAATGTGCCTACCAAGTTTCATTAAGATTTGCTTAGTAGTTTTCGAGTTCTGCTCCGAAAACAGATTGGAGATTGGGGCCATCTGGCCAGGCCAGACAGACAGACAGAAAGACGGACTAATTTTAAAAATGATGAATCAGTAAAAGCAAAAAGCACAACTACAGTTTATGGTTAATGTGCCTACCGAGTTACATAAAGATTGGCCTTATAGTTTTAGAGTTCTGCTCTGGAAACGGACCAATAGGCTCCGGACGGACGGACGGACAGACGGACGGACGGACGATGATCATACCATAATACGACCGATTTTCATCGGGCGTATAAAAATGCTAAGTTACAACTTGATGAAAGCATGTCGATAGCGCGTATGCCCTCCATGAGCGTTCACAACTGCGACGCAACGTCTCCTTATGGATTAAATGATACGTCTGACCACAGCTTGCGGGATCCTTCGCCATAATTGAACCAACATGGCACCTAGTTCCTGCAAATTCTGTGGAGGGTTCCTTACTTGACAGACTCTTCTGCCCAACACATCCCATACATGTTCTATGTTATAAGGCCACGTGACTAGGAACACATGGAAACATGCTTTACCATTGATGTATGCTCGCACGAACTGCATGCTTGGCACGTCCGAGTTGCCGTGTGCCATGATGTCTTAGACAACGCAATTACCACTAATAATAAAAATAATATCTCTTGTTTAAGAAAATATTTAGAAATTTATGAGTGTGAAGTTTCCCTTTTGACTGAGTATATAATTGATTGATTGGTGTCTTACGCCGCCATGCTTAAGGGTATTTTACATACAAGACGGCAGTGTATTCCAACAAAAAAATTGACGCAAGCAAAAGCAAGATCTTAAGCATTTACATAATGTTGTAAAGTTAATTTCCTCCAGTGTTATAGAAAGACAGTATTGCTAACCTTCAAACAAACTATCCAGAGGGCAAATACCTGTACACATAGCATACTAGTTGATACTTGAATATAAACTTACCAGACATTCATCTTGTACTGTTTTGACAGTAGTTGATACGTTACTATCTACAAGTCATTTTTGTATGACCAAATACCCAAACATTGCACTTTACCATTAACTAGAACGATGGCCGCATTAGGTAGACAGTTTCTTATTATTTACCAATAGACTACAGACTTTTGATTCATTTGTGCACGCTAATTTACAAGTTGTTATCTTCTATTATAACTACTTTGTTTGTTCTCTGTAATTTCACTACTGAAGATGGTTTAAATCAACTGAAATATATAATCAACACAAACTGTTCGGCTTTTTCCTGGATTTCTACTAAAGATTAGCAAATCATACGTAAATATTTTATTGTAGAAAATACAAGTATTGTTTGCCCCTATAAGTTGTCGTACTTTGACCTCTGGCTTGCAAATCATATATATTATATAGTTATGTTATTTGTCTAAAACTATTTTTTACATTGACGGCAAAATCCACCAGAGAAAAAGAAATACAATATTGGGTTGAGCATACTGTTGACGTAAATCAAGCTACATAGCATAGTAGCTATTTTCAGTTGAACGAGAGAAAGTGAAACAGAGAAAGCAAATGCGACAGTGAATAGGCCAATAAAAGGGAGGTAACAAATTAAGAATGACACGAGTATTGCAACAACAACTTTAGAGGACACTGTTCGGGCTGTGCCGTTTCTTGAAAACACCTCGCGAGAAGTTCGTCTTAGTTTGATCAGCTTTGCGATATGAAACGCAGAGATCAGTAAGAAGGGTATGATATATCCAAAAAGACATAAAATTCCTACATAAATTGCATACTCAGATTGAAATGTACAGGATTGGTATGTACAGGAGTCCACGTGAGCTATTCCAAAAACCACAGCTTTATATTGAACAGCATTTACAGCGGCAGACACTAGCCATATACCTACACACCCAAGGATCATTTTCTTTGTTGACAGCCACATTTTTGTTCTGATTGGATACACAATGAGACAATAACGTAACAATGCAAACGTTACTATACTATAAGCGCTTACATATAAGGTAAACACCATTGTGTAATAAGTAAAAAAGCAGATACGGTCGGAATAGGTGTCCGTGTATCTTGATATTATTACAATGGTAGGAGCTACAACTATGAACATAAAATCAGAAATAGCTAGGTTGGTCAAAACAATATACGTGGGAGAAGACCTTAAAGTCTTTTGTTTAAGAACACTGGCAATTAATAATATATTCAATGTACCACCTACAACCATGATAGATGTCATGATGACGAGTAACAGATCTGTCGAATAATCGTCATAATCAAAAATATCAAAGATAACCGTATTGTTTGATTCACAATTATTCATTATTGATGCCATATATTTAAAATCAAGAAAAATTTTATCGATTTAATCAACCACAATCCGTACCAACAACAAAGTTCTAAAATTGATAGGTTGTATTAGTTGTCAAGCCGTCTGTAATTATACGCTGTAATTAAGGACGATAGAACTTTGTTTAGATACCGGTAAAATAACATGTATATTGGTTATTTCCAGCGCTATCATCTTCTCCAAATGTTAGCCCATCTGAGAGTCAATATTTTTTTCCACACTTCATTTCTTTTACCACGTCTAGCATGTACATTTTGTAACAAGTGAAACACATAAAGATCAAGAAACGAAAATTTCTTTCACAGAAGAGGTTGATGTGCAGTTATTCCTTGTTTTGTCCGATATTTTGCCGAGTTGTCTTGTGGTTAAAGGCCACGCAGACTATTGAATCGAGATTATCTTTCCACAGTGTTTGGTGTATAAACCTGTCCTGACAGGCAAATCCCACACATGGCAATAGCCTATATAAGGCTCCACATATTGTCATGTAACAAAGGCGCTGTAACTATGGAATCCTGAACTTCGAAACATCAATAACCTTCCATAACTCGACCATGAAATGTGTGGTACTCTTCACCCCAGAGACGCCAATATAAATTAAGTTGTACTACGGGACACAATAGGTAGGGATAATCGGATAAAGATCTACAGGTGGATGGCTGTACCCATTTGCATCTCAATTCAAATGACCGACATGCACATTAATGGTAGTGAGTCAAGTGCTTCATTTTGTTTGAAAATAAATATTTCGGCAGCTTGACTATTTTGGAAACACACGGTTTGTACCCAAATCTTGATTCAGGTGAGGAGTATGGAGAGTGTATCTGTCTGACTAAAATTACTTATAGGTGACATTACCTCATCCAGTATCAAAGGTATGTGCTTAGGGAGGACGTAGTGTCATTCCCAACGGTCTCCATTAGATGCATCGAATACGTATCTTTGATAAATTTACTTGAATAACTTTAAACAAAAAGCGGCATTTTTACAAATGATATCTTCCATAGAGCTTTTAGGGGGCACTTATATCTCCTCTGTTAGAACTGCAACACGATGACAAAAGATATAGGCTAAACGCTCGTTGAAATAATGTTTTGACGCACAATGGTGTCCTATTAACTTTCATTAGTGACAGTTACATATGAAGTTTCACTTTGACAAATCTTTAGATTCACAGCTTCCTGTAATCTGCAGTGTCATTATCCCGATGGTCCGGACTCAAAACTTCGCCAATATGGCTGGTGAAAGAGCTGGTCTATGTCGTGCCACTGCTCAGAATAGGGACAATTCTTGACGTATGAAATCCAATGCTATAGTATAGGCGTTTCCCTAGCATCATCCGTAGACTCGATTAAGTGTTTTGATATTGATTTAGGACCTCTATCACCATTAATGGTTAGTTATACATATATCCACATCCTTTGCAATAGGCTATGATTTGCGGCTAAAAGCTTTGTGTTTAAATAGAGGATATTACCGAATGCAGATACCAACAATATGGGTCTAGTGCAAATTACAAATTAATACCCCAAGCGTCATTAAACGTTATAAATAGGAAGACATGAACTTACAAGCCGTCTGGAAATGCTATATGCGAAATAACCCGACCGAACTATTTAACACATTATGGTATAATCCGTGTTGGTTTGTGTACAGTTAAGGTGTAAAGTTTTTCATGACGTTTATAATGAACTTTGTAATATGTAAGTCATTTGTACAAAAAGCATTTACATTTTCTGCATACAAGTATCCAGAAAGAAACACAGATCGAATGATATTTATACAACGAATGTTTCTTTTTAATAAATTTTTATTTTTTTTTGAAATTTTCAATAATTTCATCCGACTTCATGATGCTGGCAAAACTCGGGTTTGTGTCACACTTCTTGAGATACTTGCTCTTTCTATCAACCCTGAAACTAGAGAATACGTAGACAAATGAGTGGACAGTCCCGAAACTAAGAGTCCGCCGTGTTAGAGCTTCGAAATGGAAATCGTTGGTGTTCATAAAGTATTTTGACCAACGCCTTGTGGTCATAAGGGTGCAGTTTGTTTCAAATTTGTCTTTTGATACAGAAATTTGGAAAGAAAAGATTATGTTCACGCCACAGCGTAGCTGATAACCGCTGACTGTGGCGTAAAACACCAATCAAGCAATCATATCAGCATAAGACCCCTCTCCACACCTGTGGCCAAAATCTTTTTTTTTTTTAACAATTGCAAATATTCATTATCGAGTTACAAATTAAAATTTTAAGCCAATGTCCATATTTGTGGACATACACCCGAACTCCCAAGATAGCCTTAACGAAGCGACAGTATTGAATGCCCTTAAAGTCTAACGAAGAACGTTACCCTGGGTCTTAGGAGGAAATGGAGCCTAATCGTGTCGTTTTAATACTGATGAAACGTCACATATCTCTGATCTGGTTACTAAATGTCGCCCACAACATCCAACAGAGAACTGTTATACGACATATAAAGCACCGCTATCCATCTAGAATATGCCTTTCACTCATTTAACTTTTTGTTGACGACGGATACTTGACAATCTTCCGCGGTATGTGAATATACCGTTACTGCTAACACATATCGAAAGTTTAATACATTAGTTAGTTATTTAGTATAATGGTTGCTCCATTCAATGGAATAATGTGCACCAAAACTAAATAGGGATTGGGCTTGTAATAATTATACATTACTGAAAGCTTCCATACAGGATCTTAAGTTACCATACAATTCATTCAAGCATTACCATCGGCTATAAAATTAAAATATATCACAGATATTTTTAAAAGACACGGAGTTGGATATTATATAAAAGAATAAATAACATGTGTATATAAATTATGCAAATCTGTGCTACTTTAAATAAAAATCTAACAATAACCTCCATACCTTTATTAACATTTTCTTTTGCCTTAAAAACCGAACCCATTGATGGATAAGGTTCACCAGCCAGTAGCAAGTCAGAATATAATTTGTATCTCAATATTCGATAGCTGTTACACTGAAACAAACGATGATAAATTCATTCCTCAACATGACAAGGATCAAATAAGCAAGTGGGATGACTTTTAAAACGATGAACTTACTGGAATGTGGCCGGAAAGTAATGTATGAAATAGTGTTTCAGCACATCGAAATTAAAATCTAACACCAAGGAATACGTCTGACTTATTACTCGTATAAAAAAATCTCCTTTTTTGTGAAATCTCCTTGCCACATACGAATAACATAAAACTTAAGTGAAGTAACAGCTTCTGGGATAGACAAATATATATTTGTTGTAATACATGGTAGAGATAATGAATCTTTCTAGTCAGTGTATTAACTTGTTCATTCCGGCTATACCAACATGGCTTGGTATCCATTCGAAGTAGACGTTTACATTTTAATAAAACACTACAGTCAAAATATGACAGATTTCATAGACAACAGGTACAGATTTGCCCCATGAAATTTGTTCAATGCTTCCAACGCTTAACGAGTCCGTGAAAAAAAAAAATAGATTTAGATATTTTAGATGGTTTAAGATAAAACGTAATAAACACAGAATGGCAAACAATTCAGCTGCAGAAACAGATAGATGATCAGAGAAGTTTTATACGTATTGACGTATCCCTAGGCAATAAGTTAAACAACATCATTCACGTCATCGCTATGTGCCAATCATGATTCATTGGACTTATCAGAGAATCGAACCAAGTATTTCGTCCCCCTCCTGCTGGTATCCTTATTTTGCTACGCAAAGTTCGGGCCCCATCGCGTCTGTCGGCACTTCTCATCAAGAAAACACAGATCTGTGGAATGACGATGTGTGTTTGTTCGTTATAAGACATTTCGATGAAAAGGTTGAAGTAATGAATTTAAAAAAATACGTTGCAAAGAAAAAGATATAATCAATACTAGATTGGAAAACCACGGAAACCACGAGTTCGTACACCTCAGCTCATGGCAATGACTCCCGTAACCGCTTCGTCTTGTAGAAATTTAATGTCCAAACCAGGCCTGCATATTGCAAATCTTTCGATGGTACGATTTGCTTGACACCTATCATCACCCCGGTCAAATCTAAAAAAAAAAAAATACGGTAGTATCTAACTGCCGTAGGAGAACATCGATGAGGTGAGGGTGAATTGATGATGAAAGAGACAGAAGCTTATTGTTTGTCCCGCAGAATCAAAAACCTATCCATCATAAACAAAAAGTTCAGAATCTAGTCAAATCTGAAGAACCGGCACATTCATTTAACAAAAATCGCTCGGCAGAATTATTTTTCATCCCAGACCATGAGAGCAAACTTGACTGCTCGGAAAATAGGAAGTCTTCACAAATCTTGCCGTACTATTTTCGTGGGCTAAAATATTCAGACGAATTTATCGCAATCCCTAAATTCTTGGTAAAATATCAAATCGCCCCACTTATGTTCTTTCAACTTCGTCCTTGCGTGATTGGTAATGTCGACAAGCACCGTGTCGAATACGTGTGTTTTTCAACTTTTGTGATGTCGGAAAATAAGTTTCTGTTTGATATTTTCGTTTTTCTCTAAAAAAGTTATCTCACTCTTTACTCCTGAAACATGACACATTAGGTAATATTTTGGACTTTCAAACTGTTAACATTGTATTCGCTCGTCACGGAGTCTGACAAATATCAATCTTACCATAAAAATGAATTCTAGGAAATGAGCAAATTAATGATATGTCATTCTATTTAAGTGAGTGTTCAGCAGGTAATTGTTGTTTGACTGCCTGGCTCTTCATGGACAACTCAGAGTCATTAAGGGTAAAGGCCATTGGCCCAACAGTCAAGCAAGTCGTTTTATCACTTCTACCTTTATTCTACATATGTCGAATAAGTTTTGCTTTTATTTTACTTATGGACAATTCTTTTC
>JAVFBW010190797.1:0-10298 GCA_034783835.1 Mopalia ciliata
TATGTATGTTTCGCAAATAATTATGCATAGATATTGTGAAATATACCCGTTTTTCTATCAAATTGACAATAGCTGACTGTGTCAAATGCTAGTTGAATTCAAATCAAGCTGTGATCAATCTCTGAACAGACTAACACCAATTAACCACATGCGACGTCAGTGAATAAGTGCCTAAAATACAATACACGGAAACCGTTGATACACGTCGGTCAGACAGTTAATCCTCTCCAGGTAGCTACCGGTATTTAATTGATTGTCAAAACACCCCTGTTGTAAATAATATAGTCCAATTTTATCATCAAAGTTAACGGACTTCTAATTAAATTTTTTTTTATCGGGTCTGCTCTGTGATAAAGATCACAATCTCAACTTTTGGAATATGCAATAATAAAAAAAATCGCAACTTTTTAGCTGAGGGGGGTTACGTAAAAGCTTAACATGATATATCTGATTGTTGACTCAAGGTATGGTGTGGATTGAAGTCAAGGGTCCCATGATGTGTCCAACTAGCACAGTCTTAAAATATTGACTAAATGCTAGTAGGATCTGAGTGACAGCTTAATGTGGGTCGTAATATTAATCTACTAACGATCGTAATTGTTAATTCTAATATTCTTAAAGCAGATCAACTTTTGGTTTAGTTTGGATTTAAATATTAAGTTTGGCGACGTAACTAGCTGCATCTAAATAAATAAGTCCTTATTAAATCATTAGGGTCTAATTTCTTAAATCCAAATGCTTAATCCCCAAATTGGGTTTTACGTTAAGCGACGTTTTAATTCGAAAGTATAAATTTTATTATATTTTCGAAAATGAAGAAATGCGGCGTCAACTTATCGTTTAAAGCAATTAGCGCAACACAATCGTGTCTTTCCCAAGATGAAAACAAATCTCAAAAGTATCTATGTTAATACACGAGCCAAATGATATTTCGGGAAAATATATAAGTTGTTTTATCTGTTCAAGCAGTACGGGGATTACTGTTAGTTTGGAAGCTCACAAGGCTTTTTTCACCTTTTTTATTTTGATTTCGGCTTGATTGTAAGCCAGAATGACATTAACAAAAGGGAAACCTAAAGTAATCAATTACCTGTTGTCTGTAAGGATTAGTCTGATGTGAATCAGATCCTTCGTGCATTAACTTGTTTTACCCGTCACGGATGGGTCACAAGTAAGGAGGGGTTCCCCAGTGCTTTCCGTTTTCATGATTGTGACACTCGTGGTCGTCAGAAGTCACGTGATGCCGTAATGTAAATGCGATCCGAAGTCGACTAAGGACAAACTATTTTAAGTTGAAAGGGCCAATACGACAAATACTGACACACATATAAGCTTTTTAGTTTAAACTGTAACCTCAAAACCTGGAGCAGATGTAGAGTTCTTCTTTTACCATTTTTCCAAAGGTTGTATCGGATTTTAGAAGGAAGTATATTAATGAGCATTACATCCTTTCAGCTTTGAAAACCAAAACCTGTAACATGAATTGCCAAAAGTGACACGGCGCCGTGACCGTTATGTTGTTTAATTTGACATACGAGTTCCGTTTAGCTTTCAGTTTTGATTTATATTTAAATCAAAGCTTTGCAAAATTTAATAAAAACACTTTTTGCTGAACTGGTCATGATGTCATCTGTAACCAAATTATATAACAGACAGTCCTAAAAATTTCCTAAAGTTTGGAGACGAACGGGAGTACTCGCTCCAAGTTTTTGTTTTGGATGATCGAGATCATCCAGGTACCTGATTGAAGCTTCCCTTTGAACACTTTTTATTTAGACACAATCTGTGTTTTTCTACATCACTGCGATCCGAAGCAGCTAATTGGCGCGCGCTTTTAAATTGTTCGTCAAATATTGGTTTTATGAAAGACATTGTCTGAAGTGATTAACTCGGCTTTAGGATAGTCTTTTAGCTCAACTCCTGAATTTGATTACTGATTATTCCATATAATTATAAGAAGGTTTGTTTCTGATTTGACAAGCAAGTTAATTTGAGATATCTGATAACATAGTTACCTGGAATCCAGGCTGAGGTACAACTTTACACCACAATAACTTCATGCAAATAACTGGTGCATGGGGCACTGATTCCGCCTATGGTTAATCAGTTCGCTGTATTGTTTAAACTACTTGAAGGTATCCTGCAACAAAATTCCATCGGTTTGTTTTAGCAATTGATCACCAGTGGATGGTACAGACCAATCAGATATATCGCTGGATTCGTTTTCTTATATCGACAGCCCCAAATAATGACCTTGTTCCAGTAGTGCAGCAAAAGTGAATAACACTATTTCCTTTTTTGCTTAGTGTTTTGCAGTGACCTGTATCAGTAATACATGTAAAAGCTAGGGACCTTTCCGGTGCTCTAGTAGGAGCTAACGGACAAAAATAAAATGACATCCTTGGGGAAGCATTTGATAATTTTTTTTATAGCTATTGAATCTGAACATGTTGTGTGAACATTTCTCAAATGTCCATGTTGAATGCAACTATTTTATCACATAGTGACACACGATACTTATTGCAATGAATAGGCCGCATAGATAACAAAATTGTATGTAGGACCCAAAAAGGGGGCTTTAAGGAAATACGAGTATACTGATGTCGAGTATTCTTGTCTATAAAGAACAAGGTTAATGAAAACTTCTCAATCCAGGATCGTGAAGTACACACATGTAAACTTGAAAATAATCCCACCATGGGCGCAATAGGGAATCAATAAAAAATATTTTTTTGAAGAATTAAAGTAATAATTCACCACAAAAGGTATAGATGGACAAACGTACTGTCGGACTTACCAGATAATACAATATCCCCTCAGTCTATACCTGGCATATGCCTAAATAATCAAATTTTATCCTACATTAAGTTTCATTGCGTTATTTTGGAAACAATTTTGCAATAAGAAAAAGGGCATGTTTTATGATATAAGAAAAAGTTATGTATTCTTTAGACGTTTTCCAGAGAACATAAAAAATTTCCATAATTATTATTAATCACAAGATAACGGTATCTACAGGTTGACTTTGTTCTCGGTCAATATAAATTTACCCATTCACGTCTCAATGAATTTCGCTTGATTGCTCAAGAGAGGGCATTTTGGCGCGTACACGATTTAACAGTTTAAAGGTACATGTGTACACGTGACTAAGGCAAGCTGTTTTATCCC
The DNA here is from genome assembly GCA_034783835.1 of Mopalia ciliata. Taxonomy (NCBI): domain Eukaryota; kingdom Metazoa; phylum Mollusca; class Polyplacophora; order Chitonida; family Mopaliidae; genus Mopalia; species Mopalia ciliata. The sequence continues at coordinate 3,169 of JAVFBW010190797.1, forward strand.
TGCTTCCTTTATTCTACATATGTTGAATTCTTTTCCAGATCAATTGAATTCCATCACATGAATTTTTCATATGTGAAATTCTTTTCCACATATGTAAAATAAATGACTTTATTTCACATATGTGGAAAAGAATTCAACATGTGTGGAAAAGAATTCCACATATGTAAAATTAAATATTAATTTTACATATGTTGAAAAGAATTTCACTGATGTAAAAAAGGATTCAACATATGTGAAAAAGAATTCGACATATCTAAAATAAGCCTTTACTCAACATATGTGGGAAAAGGTGAGTGGAACTCTTTTGTAGATATCTGAAATAAAAGCATTCACGACTTCAAATAACAGACTTCTCCCTCACAGCCTGTATTTAACAGCAATGGATTTGGCAAAAAAGTACAATCTGATTGGAAGGACATCCACCTTCTTTGTTATTTTCTAGCGAAGAATAAATGAGGGAAACTACATTTGTTTAACAGGCCTACAATTGCGACCAGTTCTGTTAATAACATTTCTACGTCCGATGCATCGGGAAAATAAAATGTTGTAGACTTCAATAAAAGTGCTGAATAAGAATAAACAACCCGTCACCTAATATAATATTCACTCTTTATTTGTCACCTAAATTGGCGTTTTTTTCATAAAAAAATGCCTGGTTTTGTATTGTTGGCTGTAAATCTAAGAGAGTTTTCTACTTGTGGCATTCTGCACCCAATTACCTATATATACAGCATATGTGTCATTGTCTCTGTTTTTTTGTTCGTGTTGTTGCAATTTTGATACATTGGATCATTTTTTTAATCAAATTGACTTGGCAGTGTGCCCTGCTGAGGCTGAACTTACACAGCACGTGGAATGTATTCATATCGTCTTTGCATTCGTCTTGAAAGACTACACAAGACGATAGGAACACAAATGAAGGTTGGATACAACTCCTTGCTGTGGAGAGAAATCATTTCTCAGTTTTTTTGATAAGTGGAACTCTTTTGTACATATCTAAAATTAAAGTTTATTTTACATGAATGAAATTCTTTCCCACATATGTGAAATAGATATATAGAGTTTGTTTTTTTATTTTACTTATGTGGAAAGAGTTTCACATGTGTTGAAAAGATATCTAAATATGTTGAAAAGAATTCCAGATATCTGAATTAATTTTTATTTTACATATGTGAAATTGTATTTCCCATACCTGAAAATCTTTTCAACATAAGTAAAAAAGAATTTAACATATGTGGGAAAAAATTGTACATAAGTAAAATAAAAGCAACTTATTCGACATCATAATGAAATATCATAATGGAAATGATAATATGGCTTGTTATATGTAACAGTCTGTCGTGGCAAGAAATGCTTAAATTGTTGCATCCAACAATCATTAGACTAGACGGCATTTCCGGGCTGTTGGTTAACTTACTGTTTGACTTTCAACATGCTAAATCCTTACGAAAACTCAAACATAATGTAAACAGTGAAAACCATTAACCAAAGTCTAATCGAGTTGATGGACCTTTAGATTACCACGGTATTATATTCAGTTCGACTGATTAACAAACTGACTCTAGAATAAACAACACCGGATCACGATATCAGGACATAATATCACCCTTCCGGAACCTGGTCCAAAATCGACCTCCTGAGATGTTTGCATTGTGCAACTTCGAAAGCTTCCGAGATCGATTTATTTCCCTCTGGCGAGAACACGATAAGCGGCAACAACAGTTTTACGAGACCATCACGAAAATGTTAAAATAAAAACACCCTTTGCCAAAGCCTGCCAATTCTTTGAATCATTTAAGTTATGTAACATGGGAAATACACCAATTCGAGGAAGCAGGCTCTCAGCACGTGGGTTAAGATTGCATTGCTATTCGTCTAAAAGCTACTTATGAAAACTGACCTATATACTAGTAGTATACAAACAGTTAAGAGCAGTTTACTAACAACCATTGATTTATTTGAGTGCTAAGCCTTACTTATATCCGCTTTTGAGGTTGGAGGTAAAACCAATCTAATTGTCACTGGCATTTTGCAAACTCACCTTCATCCTGTCAACTTGTCATTATCACCTTCGCTAAAGAATATAATCTACCTTAATGAGGCAAATCCACTGCTATGAGTGGTAGAACGTATTGGTTTGGATTGATTATAATTATACAGATGGCTAAGTAGACAGATTTCTTTCTTGGTTTTTACATGTGACATAATAACTATTTACTGATAATAAATAAGATTTAGACACCGTGACAAAGGGCTAATAATTAAATTAGAACTGATATTCCAATAAAGTTACCTGATCGTAAACGAAATACTATGTTTACATTAACTGAAAATTTTAACAATACTACTAAACTTGTGATTAAAAGTTATTTTCGCACCTGTCTGAAACTCATTCATTCTCATACAATAATTTTTTAAATGTTATTACAGCATCAACTGGTTTTTAATTAATGGTAATTTATAACGTTATCCGTTAAACCAACGTAACTTGACAAAATGACCCCTAATTTAAGACAACATAATTTACGTTACAGGTTTTATTTTGGCGTAAAGAAACACAATTAAATCGCACTTTATTTAATCACATGAAACAAGCGACGTCAACAGAATGTGGAAGCCAAGCGACGTGCGATGATATGATTTTTATTTATTTTTAACCATAAATGTTCAAAGAACAAAAATCGTAAACGGCAAAGTAAAGGGAATACAGATTTGTGTTCAGGTAAAATTTTTCTTATACATCTGAATTAATAAATATTCTAACAATGTCTTGAAAGGGTGATGATATAGCAAGAATTCAGATTAAAACAAGATACAAAATCAACGCTATAACACCTCTGAGCATACATGACAGAAGTTTTAATACAGAGTCAGTAGCATGCTTTATAAATAGCATAATAAGTTTTAATTTATAAAACAACATTGCCAAAAATAAATACTTACGTTATAATATAGACAAGTATTTAGTATAATTATCTTGACAATATCAATCAAATATATTTTTATCATTGGACACCGTCATCGACATGGTGGCTTTGTTCCGGCTGGGCAATAAATGAACCTAATTCATCTGTAAATGCAATGCGATTGGTTGGTCAAAGGAGGGTAGATTTAAACCTTATTGATAAAACATGTTATCTTGTAAAGGTATATACATGTGATAGCGTATCGTGACAAGAAATAATCAAATTGCGGCATCTTTCGATCATTGGACAAGATGGTGTTTCAGGACTGCCTCCGATTTCAATGACATTAAATCAGAAAAAAGCGTACAGTGAAAAATGAACTAGGAGCCAAAGTTCTACCAAGTAGAGGATTTGCTACATTATCAAGGTATTCTATTTTTAATGATTTGCAAATGAGCTCTTGAACAAACGACTTGGGATCACGAAATCTGGACATAATATCGCCCTTGCAGAACAGCCAATGACCTGTTCCAGAATCGACCGCCTGTGATGTGTACATGGTGTAACTTTAGAAGTGCTGCAGATAAAACGATCTTTGCCTGGAACAGACACGACATACACCAAGAATATTCTCATAAACAATGCATTGTTTGGTCAGGAATTTGACTATAGATGTCAAGAGAAAATAAAACCAGCAATGGCATAGCCTGTGTAAATTCTCTGACTCACTGCAGATAGGCAAGCAAGAACCATTCCGAGGAGGTGGCTTCAAACTTGATATAGCGATACCAACACACACACAGTATACGGACATAAACAGCGCAGTTGATCTTTTAAGCACTTGGTGTCTCTTTCATGCAAGTAGAATCATTACATATAAGGCGCAAATACTGCTTGTACCGGAACTGTAAATACACAGAAAAAAGAAGCGAGAAAGAGAATTTTCAGAGTTGACATATATGTTATTCAAATGAATTGAAATCACAATGTCATCAATGTAGATATAAAAAATTCTGCTCAATGACACATTGGTATGTGGATTACCCGTCGGGAAATTGACAGTCCCATCTGCCTACACAACTGTCCACCAGGTGGAGCCAAAGTCAATACTTTGTGTGACCACCCCTTGCAGCCAAAACTATGCGACATCGCCTGGGCATGGAACGAATCAATCGTTGGATGTTCCTCTGTGAAATCCTTCCCGACACTTCCTGCATCATGTGGAACAGCTGATGAAAGGTCACTGGTTGATTTTGGCACTGACGCACTCGTCTATCGATCCATTTGGTCCCACAGATGCTCGATAGGGTTAAAATCCGGATATTTGGAGGGCCATGGGAGGACATTGAAGTTGTTGTTGGCGAGTTCCGATTTTCTGTTGTAGGAGATGGCACCCCACACCATGACACTCCCCCCTCCGAATCTGTCAACTTCCCTTATACAGTTTGGTGCATATCTTTCATGCGTCTCCTGTAAACTCGCTGTCTGCCGTCACGTCGCCTGAGCAGAAAACGTGACTCATCTGAGAAACGTATATTCTCCTCAAATGTTGCTGGTTCCATTGCTGTACTCTGTTACACCACCTGACCCGTTGACCCTGATGTAGACGTGTTAAGGAGGGGGCAACTTTTGGTCGTCTTGCTCGGATTCCAGCCTCTCTTAGACGGTTCCTGATTGTCTGGTCGGACATTCTGTGGGCTCCAAACTGTAATTCTTGGTCTGTGTCACGTGTTGTACGATGGCGATCACGCAAATGAGATACCCGGATGTATCGATCTTCAGCCCGTCTGGTGACTCGAGGCCTTTTCGATCTTGGACGGTCATTTACAGTATTGGTCTGAACATACCGATCCCAAAAGCGTGTTATCGTGCTAGGATGAACGTTGAAGGTCCTTACAATGACACTCTCGGATTCGCCAGCTTACAAACGCCCATTGGCAATATTTCTGTCAGCTGCGTTGAGACGTGGCATGTTCCTCGATCCAAACTTTCCATAATTGTCTCAAATCTGCCTGATTCATTTCGGTTTTTATAGATGAGCCCTTTACTCATGCTTTGCACGTGCAAATCGATTATTTTGACTTTTACTTGTTTTTCACGGTGATTTTCATGATCATGATAAAAACGACCATTAACATCCTTCAACGGCAACATCAACATTAACAGCAACATTAACATTAATATTAACAGCAACATCAAGAGTTGCGTTTGAGCGAGGGTTTGGTTAACATGGACGTTAGAAACAAATATATACCATTACAACATGTGTATTTGGTCGTGTGGTCTGAAAACAATAAGGCCCTGGTTCAAATTCTCTTTTGCGTTTCTTTTCTTGAAGAGTGTATACCAAACAATGAGATAGTGAAAACTTTCAGAAGATAAGCCTTATATCTGGGAGATAATGATATTCATGGTATCGTTACTGTGAAATACGACTTTTGATATTTACACTGTAGATGGAACTACTATTTTTGTGACGCAGTTGTCTCACACTTCTGGAACAGCTTCCAGGTGAAGGTAACTAGGCGTTTGCTTTTGAAGGAACAACAAATAGTTCAGCATTAAAAACGGATGCGGGGTTCAACAGACGGGATAACTAAGCCTCAGGACATCAGTTAAAGTATATTGTGGACTAAATACGTTAAATCATATTTTACAATTTGATGGAAACTGCGGATTAAATGGTTTGATGGGAAAAAGACCCCTGAAATGAATAAGTTGAAACGATAACTGCGACAGACCCTCACTCCTCTATATCCCAGGCTGTAAAACAGAATAATTAAATAATTGTGTAAGCTTCCAGCCAAACTGAACTGATCGTATCTTACGACGTTTTTCAAGTGGAAATTTCCGGCATATCGCATAGCATACATTGGAGTGTGTAATTTCATGGTTCAGCAAACGTCCCCAACACCCTTATGGCACTGGATAGAACGGGATTGTACTCCAGATTGGCAGTACCACAATCAAACGTTTCACAACCGACATCTTAATTAAATAAAATAAATGAACTAGAATTTTTAATATAACTTAAAAAGTGAATTGATGAAACGAAACATGCATTTTCTTTTATAGAATTTATCCATAAGATACCAAGAGAGAACGAGAACGTTTGGCGCAAAAATGCTAGTAGCTAGGAATATTTTTGTTCGAAGAAAGAACTGTTTCCTACATAGAAAAAATAGCCCATTTTCTCGCCCATTTTGCTATCTCAATCCGCCCAATCTGAACACTGAAGAACACAATCCTGTGAATGGCATATATATTTTTCAGGACGATGTTTCGGTGTTCATTCCTGTACAGTTATATAGTCGCTTTTAAAGAGACTTGGTGCAAAATTGTATAAGTCATTTCAATATTCTCTGTAAGTTAGCGAGACGTCCGTCACGGTTGATATATTTTATTTTTTTGACATGTAATTCGTGTGTGTATCAGTGCTTAGTTTTTCAGGACCCATGGATGTAATACCCACAATAAAAACAACAATTTTATTTGAAACTGATGTCCATATTCAACAGTAAGAAATTTTAGAGAACATTTCAGTGTTTTATAGCATACTGGAAAACAGACAGGAATCTGCCAGATGACTACGTTATCGACATTCTGGTTATCAATATACTTGTAAAGAAAGACATCCTAAATGCTCTTAACTGGCTAAGTGCTTTTAAACCAAATAGAGCAGTTGTTTTTTTCTGATTGTCCAAGCGCCCTACAAGCTATTAAAAACGTTTAAACATTTTCTTGTAAATGTCCAGTAATATGTGAAATACTATATACTATTACCGCACTGTCCTTTAAAAATATAAATGTATATTTTGCCTGGGTTCCGGCCCTCTCAGGTATACATGAATGGGCTGACCAATTAGTCCAACAATCTCTGACACTGCCTCGAATTAACTGTGAGATAGGTTTGTCTGTCGCTGAATCATTTCTGGCCGAGCTTTCTATAGTTTCCAACACTCACTCTTTTGCACAAAGTTTTCATTCACTACTCTTTCTCGAAAAGGCGAGGTTGCATTGTTTCGTCTGTTTCGTCACTTCCCAGATAATTCTTATCCACACAAAATAAATAAACACCCTGACGATAGTTGTGACTGGTGCTTAGTCACTGACACAATTGAACATATCCTGTTAAAGTGCTCCCGTTATTATGTGTTTGGTGATGTTCTTTTCAATCGCTTTTTGTGTGTTGGCATATCGAGAACTAATATAGACAACATATTA
>JAVFBW010190819.1:0-10298 GCA_034783835.1 Mopalia ciliata
TTTAATTGAAAAAGAGTACTTACAGAAACAAAATTATTTAAAAAAATCAAAAGGTAGTAGGTATCAAAAAGTAAAAAGAGAACAGGAATGGGTTATTTTATTATGTTAAAAATGAACTTAAGACAAGAAAAACAAAAATGGATTTATTGGCGTTTTACACTGTGCTTAAGGGTATTTCACTTATATGTGGGTGGAATATTCCAACAATAACTGACACTAGCAAAACCAAGGTGTGAAGCATTTCCATGATGTTGGTAAGTTCATATTGCTCCAGTGTTAAGTAAAGACAGTAATGCTACTCTCCAAACAAGCCAGAGGGCACACAAATGAAAATTACTCAAATTACTAATGTATTCTCAGACAAAAACATTTTATTTACCTGGATTCCAGATTATAAGACTTGACCTCTTCAATAATGGAGGTGTCTCCCTTTTTATTAATCTCCCAGAGATGAACACTGTTGTCGCTGCATAGCGATATCAAACGGCCCTGGCAACAGATACAATAACTACAGCAACTGACTTTCTAGGAGTCCATATATACATTATAATGTTGTATTTTTAAACATTTGGAGACAGATTTATAACATATTTCATTGTTGACCAACTGGGGTTATATAACCAATAGTCGACAGACTGACTCTTGTGAATGGTAAATTGGAGTAGGATTAGGGAGCACACACGCTACCCCTTAGTCACGACTGCAGGCCTCATGGGCAAGAGAAACAGGTTTCATTGGTGTTTGATAAAAGTAGTGCACTCAAAGTTAATTCAACAAAAATAACATTACCTAATCTACCCACTCATTGTTGAAAAAAAAAAAATGTTTAACCCAATATTTCATGCTTTTGTAGCCTAAAATAGTCCATTGTTAGAATGAACAAAAAATAATCAAATGTCTTAATTACACAACCATCATCACTTACCTGTTCTTTCAGGAAGAATAGTTGATTAACACCAATATCTTTCTTGTGCAGGCCACTCATTTCTACTCCTGGGGCACCATAACTTTAGTACGTCAAGGAATTTATTGTAGTCTAGTTCACATTTACAATTAATACTTATACCAAGAAACTTCTCGGTCTTTGGACAATTCACAAGTTATGATTGGTGTTTTAAGCCATTCAAAAGGTAGAGAATGGATAATCAACAAAATGTACACAACCCATACAATCAAGCTTTTAGCTATTTTAGATTAATTGATTGATGTTTTAAGCTATGCTTTTGGGTATTTCACTTATGTATGATGGTTGTGTATTCCAATAATAATGGACACTAGCACAACAAAGCTGTGAAGCGTTTCCATAATGGTTCGTTGAGGCCTGCACCAGCCAACCTGCCCTTAAGACAGCTAATGAGATTGTAACTTATGAAAGTTAATATTATTGTAAAAGTAATCTTTCATTCACAAATTTTACCAAACCATGAAACAACATATTTTGTTATTTGGAATTTAGTGTCCTACTATAGTGTACTTCTTTGGATGAAACCCACAAAGAAACCATGTTATAATCAGCGATATCCATCAATCCAAGATGAGCATAAAACTTTAAAATATACATATGGCTAATACATTTTAGGAAGTTTATTGGTCCAGTGTGCACGCAACTAAATGGTGGTTCATTCCACCAAGGAACAAATATTTTTAATAGTCAACTTTTTTTTCCCTACAGGCTCTGTTGATATTTGCTGACTGAAAGAATTGATGGCCATATCTCTAAAATTAGTTTGTGTTTATCTTTCATGTTATGTGTATCCAACATAAATACAGCATGTACAATTCACCAAAAAATGCAGGGTAGGCAACTTTGTTATGTACATATACAAAGAAAACATTACACGAATATTAAGTGACTTATACGGTGTCCTTATAATAGATGCGGGTGTCCTTATAATAGATGTCTGATGCATATATGTTTAGCAAGTGCCCGTGTTTGGATATTAAAGAAGCCTGTAAATAAAAGACAAAGGAAATAGCTAAGCTATTATACAGGGCTTAAGACTTAATTTGTGCCCCTTAGGCTACCACTACATTGTACATGCATACACCTGCTCTTGCTGATAAGAGCTGTAATGTTAAACAGATGGAAGCAAAACTGATAACACACTGACCATGTATATAGTGAAGCCTTCTCCTTTGTTCATTTTATTAACCCAAATATCCCTCGGCTATTATTCTAGATTGAATGTTTGCTATCTCTACTGGTCATCAATAAATTATCAGAACATAAAAGAATAAACAAAAATAATTAGTCTACAGACAACATATTGATAATAATTGATTAAAAGTAACCCATAATTATCAAACAATGGAAAAATAACAGTTGTGCAAATTTGTCATAAGTACATGTAACTACATTTTATATTTTATTTTAAAATAGGCTGTTTTAAGCCATACAGCAAGCATAATCAGCCTTATCATGATCTTAAATAAATTGAATTGTAAAGTCTGCTTGTTTTGTCAAACGTTAAGTGCCCATGTATCTTAAAGTTTCTGTAAAAAACTAACTGATAGCAAGCTCCTTAGACAGTTTAAATGTAAAATATAAATGCCAATTAACTGAATGCCTAACTTCCTGAACTAATCATCTTGCTCCCCCTTTATGATTAAACTAGTCTAGCATGTAATTTACCATGCATGAAAAATCTTAACCTTACATACAGTAAGCCCGGTAAGATGCTATATACCTATATTAACCTCAGTGTATGTAATAATAATATAAACGTCCTTGTTTAAGGTTAATCTACACCCCGATACAATTCTAGTTTAAATAACCTCTGTCCTACAGATTTCTCCCTCAACAAAAGCAGCAAAAGAGAAAGCGGGGTTCTGTCGCATTATGTCAATTCAGTGAAATTTAATTTAAAGATTATATAGTTCCAAAGACAGCTGAACAATACAATGTACATGTAAGTAATCCAATACAATACTTTAATTTATGTCTATTTCACTAAGGACGACTGGGCTGTGGAGATGTTGAAAGTTTAGCTCTTGTCTGTTCAAAAGGTGAGGAAAACCACCAATCACAATAAAGGATAAAGAAAGTCACTGTTGGCCCTTAGCCTTGAAAGCACCATGTAACAACATCTTCATGTCATCAATACATTTGTGTGTCTTCCTAAGAATCGATTCTACATTAGTATTCGTCCTTTTTTATTGGAAGTCTGCATCCTAATGGGAATTGATTTCTGCAAATGTCCTTGATCCATGCAGAGGAAGTATTTTTTTGTTTTTTTATCTTCCTAACGATTTGAGATCACTTGATGGACAAAAGGACTTGCATCCTATATGTACCTGGTTACAGCTTCTCAGCGCTAGACAGGCCTGCTATATTGTACATGTATAAATCAATCAGACTATGCTGTAACCCTATTAACGCTAGCTATCCCTGATAGATTAGCGTTACTGCAGTGTACATGGGAGTGTGTACAGATTACCATTATCACATTACTACTTAGTTAGCATCCAGACCCCTAGTCTGGGCATACTGGATATAGATCAGGAGCCAGTTGCTGGAAAAACTAGTCAGTAAAAGATTAAAATTGCTTATATTGGATTACAGATAGACCTTCAACATGGTATGATGTCATCTAATAGAGGTTTAAATTTAATAGGGCTTCTAACCAACAGCCTCTGGGTGATAGGAAAATAGAGATGGATAGACATTTATGTAAAGTATGAAATACTTGCTTCATGTGTGTTGTAAAGTACATGTAATGAACATCCATTGCACGGTAATAAAAAAAACACCACAGCCTGTCATGAGTATATAATGCCCATAGCAGGAGGACTTTAAAATCAAACCTATATAATATCAGTAAATAAATAATGCTATATTAGTAAATTAATAAGTTTACTCACAATTTACAGTTTAAACTTTGCTTTTTATTCATACTCAATTGATAATATATATATTTTTTTCAGGTATTAAACTAGGTAAAAAATAAGTGTAGCACAAAGGAGGGGAAAAATGTCAGTTGTCTAGATTATTTATTACTGTATGCAGTAATGACAGGCCTATGCCTACACACATCCTGGTCCCTGTATTTAACAGATAACAATACTGTATACATGTGTAGAAGATAGTAAGCACCAATGATAGAGTACTCTATAGAGTCTGTAGTCAATGAACATGTGGGGTGTATTGGGGATAGAATGTGGCCAGACAGTTGTATTGGCATGGATTTTTTGTACTAATAATAGAAACTGGCCAGCTTATATTGGGGTTTGGTGAAGATGTGGGGCTTTGATAATGCATATGGCAGGTATAAAATAAAATTCAAAATGCAGAATATTTATTCCAGGGGACACGACATGCTGGAGAAAACGGCTTGCTTGTACAAGACTGGACAAGTCTATAATAAAAGAATGTACTAAGGAAAAAGGTCAAATCACACAATTTTCCATGATACAGATTCCATTTTCATAGAACAATTTATGCAAATGTAGCATTCTGTACAAAAAAAATCTCCACCGAAACAACACAGACACCAAGTGAGAAAAAGGTAGTCTTCCAATAGATATCGTTCAGGTATAAAATTTCAAATTTAAATGTCAAGCCCCAGATTTCCTGCTGGTATAACAATATTGAGTGTCAGAGGCACACTGCTAGCAACTTGATTCTTTCCCAAAAAATTGATCACATTTCTCTATAAATATATACTCTGTCAGGTTTATTACAAATTCAACAAAAAAGGCTAATCTGCACCTTATTTTAGTATAAAAAATTTAACTCAAATTCTTTGTCATAAATCTTGAACTCGTGCATGCAGACATGCAGGACAATAGTAAAACTCCTTGTTTTCTAATTTTATTGGAACCGATAACCAACTGGTCAAAATGTTGTTTTTTGACCTCTCAAAATATTCCTTTATTTAAAACCCTGAAGGTATCTTTATGATTTAAATTCAAGTAAAACATTAATAAAAACAAACATTAAAAAAGGGCAAAAGCAGACTGAAGTAAAAATTCCATTAATTATCCATGTCAATGGAGAGAGTATGTACAGTCACACATGGTTCCGTTACTCATTCCACATAACTGACATACTGTAAGTCCGCATACTAAACACTAAGGACAAAACAAAAACATGGTTAGAGTAGACTTCATTCAGGTCCTTCCTAGCACACCACCATTGTTAGCATGCCTCCTATTTGCTTGGTCCGAAACAAAATTGCAAAAAGTCAGCAAAATGCACAAAATGTTAAAGGTTATAAAACTTCGACCTAGGAGAGAGTTTTGTATTGGGAGAATAGAGAGGAAACAAAAAGTCAGAATAACATCATTTTTTGGATACCACAAAAATGGTGTTCAAATAATTCAAAAATTGCCTAGAAGAGCAAATATTACCATTTTAAATAATTTTAACTATTTATATTATAAATAAGTTCATAATTTTTTATTTACAATTTCCCTTTTAACTTGCCCTCTGGGCCAGAGCTCTGGCTAAGGGCAGTTTGAGGAGTAGCAATACTGTCTTCACTTAGTACGAGGAAAGTTAACTTTCTTACACTATGGAAATGCTTCACATCTTGATTGTGCTAGTGTCAATTATTGTTGGAATACACCGCCCATCATATTTTTGTTTGTTTGATTGGTATTCAACTTATATGATGACAGATTGTCCACTTCACACAGCCTAAAAACCACCCTCGCTATTCCCCCATTATATAAGTGAAATACCCTTGATCATGGCGTAAAATACTAATCAATCAATCATGTTCAACTTAATAAAATATCTGCTTTTGAGTATTATTTTGAATCTTAATGCAACAATAACTGACTACATGTGCATAAACTCCAATAGCCCAATCTTAATTTCCACCTACATTCATCATGTTAATACATACTGTACAACTGCTCTTGAACAGGATGTGGTTATGCTTACAGTGACAAGTCCATATTACTTAATGTTAGGGCACACCAGGGAGTCCACTAACACAAAACACATTTACTTACATGGAACCAGAGAAACCATGTACATAAAATCTTTATATGAATGATGATTACTGCCTTACTTACTGGTTATTCATTTGTTTGATTGGTTTGTTACTGTTGCAAAGGTAATGTATTAGAAAAATAAAGAAAATTGTACAAACAGTCTTCCACTGTAAAAACAAAACTAGGGCAGAATTAAGTTTGAGGAAGAATAATTTGGTCTTTATCCCATCCGAATCAGCTGTTATGCAGAACTCGAACAAATAACATGAAATCGGTCGAGAAATTGGAAATTTATTGCCAAAAAAGTAGGACAAATCAAATTGTATAAAACTGATCTATCACAGATGAAGTCTTTATTAAAAGCCCTTTATGTGTGCATTTTGTCAACTTGTGACAAGATGACATTTGCTAGCATACACCCACACAGGCCTTTGGAGTAAGGTTATTATGAATCTAGGGGAGGCTTAACATGCAGAAGTAGTGGAACCTAGGCTGAAAGTAACATTGATAAGTCCAGATTGTTATCTATAATATCCTGGGGGACTGTCACATTATCTGGACATATGTTTCTGGTTAGACTCCAGCACAGTGATGGAAGAAATATAGGAATGTACATTGGAAATCGGACACCACAAACTGGGATAAATGTATAGTATAAGTGTATTAGCTGGCTGATTCAGTAGGACAGCTAGACATAACCATGCCAACCCAGTAAACCAGGCTGTTAGAGGGTCACTGACTGATGGGGCGGGGACCAGCCATGTAGTTGAGTGCTGTTCCAGTCTCTTGAAGCAAAATATAAGGAACACTTTGCCCAGTTCTAATATCCATTACAAATCATACACAAATCTTAAAATCTGATCATAAACCACAATAGGATTATGAACAGTCTAATGTCAATACAATTTGCCCTGTTTAATATCAATTACTGGTAAAGTAGCGTTTAAAACACAGAAAAATATTTTGATCGATTGTTTAAAACATCAAGCTGTGGTTTCAATCAATTATTGATATTTGATGGACAAGTCAAACAATTTTGTTTGGTTGACAAATTTTGATCGGTATTCAACAACCACCCACCTTTATTTTCACCGGTTAACTAATCAACCTCCCTGAACAGGTACCACAAGATCAAGAAAAGTTTACAAATAATTTGACATAACATACAGTATCTGTAGTCTATTAGATTATATCATGGATTTCCTGAGCCAGAGTGTAGTGTGTCTACATGAGCCTCTATTGAAAATTTAATGTTCCTTGAGTGGTAAGTAAAGAAAGCATAATTATGTTAGGAATATATTGCCTTACGCCAGTCCTATAACAAACGCCAAAAATCCTGCAACAACATTTACTGTTAAATGGATGACCATGCATTATTATTTTTTATATCTTTACAGCCCATATTTTCTAAAGGGATAATTACAATAATTATTCCCTAAATGGGTCATTTATAGTAGGTTACCACCACCCAGCATCTGTATCAATGGAAGGGTCGTGACCCCAGCTGAGCCAGTCACGAGCATTTAATCACAATTATTAGAGCAATTGACATTGTTGAGAGCATTTAAAGGATTCTTTTTGAACAGGGCCAAGTGTCATTCTGATGGAAGGGGTGAGATTTCAATGGGCTTTAAATACCAGAGTAACAAAACTGACATAAATTGTTAGCAATTCTGCGAGTGGAATCTGTGGAAATGTTAACTTGCTGACATTTAGATTAGTTGCATAGCCGTTACAAGTGCAGACTAATTGTGTAAGTGAACTCAGACGGAAATCACACAATTGGTAAATGCTGCCTCCCTACACGTTCTACTCAACACAGGCTCCACTCTAGTTAGATGGACCAGCATCCCCATCCAAACACATGGAATCCAAAACGGATTAGTTATTGTATTTGACCACAACTCTCTTCATACAATGCAAATGGACAAATTTTATTAACAGATGCTTTTAATAATGACATTTGTATCAAAGTTGCCTCGTAAGTGCATATCTGCAGCAAGTTTCTTTTATGTGAAAAGGGCAACCATTTGGTAGAACATCTACAGGGATCAAAATTAGCACTCCTCCAAAGGTCCGAATCTAGTAAGAGGTCATCTGATGGACTAATAATTTTACTAGTCTAGTAACTTTTCAAATTTATTACACTGCTTTTAATTTTCATATTGCTGACCAGGAAAATATTTTACTGGTAAACAAAAATATTTTACAGGTAAACAACTGTTCAAAAGTACCTGTCTGTGTGACCAGGAGATCATTTTAGCAAAATGATATCCCTATTCTTGTAACTTCACAAAGTGAAGTATAACAAAAGATGGGCTAAGTATTTATCTGTTTAATTGGGGTGCCCACTGAATTTAGGGGATAACAATTTTCCCTTCCTATCATAATTAGATCAGGGAAAATATTTAGTGAATTAAACCTGTGTCAATAGGGACTCTGTACAAACCGATAGAGTAAGCAGAGTGTATTAGCTATCAGTAGAAGAGATCTGATAAAGCTTTACAACTGTCAAATTCTTTACAAGGGAGCTCAAAATGTCAAATAGATCCAAGTAGATATTTATGAATAAAGCGGCCGACTGATACACAAGACTGCACAACCTAGTCCATCAGCAAGACTTTATAGTGAAAGGCTTCTGGGGTAACTGACTAATATTATCTCAAACCTTATAATGAAACCCCCATGAGCACTAGATAAAACTGAATGAATAGTGGGAGTCGCATATTTGCACAATTTGATACCACGAAATGATACAACAGGAAGGCATATACAATGTAACATGTTTGGGTGAACACAGATTAGTCTTTGATGACTGGCTTTTTAGGCGGGACATCAACCTCTTATGACTTGAGTTGAGTTGTACTAGTTCTCACACGGCTTCATGAACACTGATGTGACAATCCTGTCTAACTCGTTTTTAAAATACAATATAAAGGTTAAAAATTACAGCCTAGCCCCAGTTAACTGAAGTTATTGAGCAGGCCAAGCTCACATATGTATGGGAACGCATGCTTTTATATAATGTGTGGAAGGGCAAGGAGATTTGAGACATGTCGAGTGAAAATTATAACTTATACCTCACGTAAGAGAAATTCATCCATCATGACTTAACTCACACTATGGTATACTGTACGTCTAATTTTCACATAACTCAGTCTGTCAAACTTTACTCTTTTTCTTTATTTTTCTTCTCAGGAATGTTCTTGCAAGTGTAATTCCATCCCATTTGCACAGTATGCCCCTAGTTACACTTTTTTAAGTTAGAAACACAACACCCGGCTACAAAATATGAAACTCAAAACTTTTTGGGCTCCCCCATAATTAAAAACAGAGAATCCAGGTCTGTAGTTTTAATCTGTGATATTTCTGTATTTATATAAACGTGTATCATAATTAAGGCTTATGTTTTTCTATCAACAGGTCTAATTTATTTGTCTTTAAAGCCATGCTTAACAGTATTTCACATCGAGGACAGACTATACTGTGTACAATCAGAAATTTGCGGTTATCTTTTCTGACATAAACTTAAAATCGGCACTCTAAAATATTGTAAGATAACCTAACTTACATTTGTATTTTCCCCTGGTTTGCCGATTGTAAAAATACATAAATGTGCCTTGGTGGATTAAAAACAAAAAAATTTGTTTTAAAAAATCTTCATTGATTATCGGATGTTCAATTTGTCAAAATATGTAGCAAAAGGCAAATTAAGATGAAAAAACAAATAATTTGGGAAACCTATAAATCGGTTCACCTAAATTAAGTTTGCATAGCCATAGGGAGACCCTGTTCTGTCTGTTCTCCCCAATAGCACAAGCGACTGAGGCCTGTACAACCCTAATGTTTGCTTTACAAGCGCTCTATTTGATAATGAATGATCCTGCAGTCCATTACCAACAGTATACATGTATTTTATTGTAAATACATCAACATGCCTGTACCAGTGTGATTAGGCTACTTTTTAGAAATATATATATAAATTCATTCTACTGTCCTTACCCAGAGGGTGCAGGTCCAAATGAAGCTGTGGGAATTGTTATGTATGAATTTGATTTAAAGGTTTCCTGGGGTTCATTAACAAGCTTGAGGCTAGTCATTTATTTGCTGACATGTACAAATTGTTACAACACTGACAGCCAGTTGTACAATGAAACATGAAAGCATAGAACAAGTCGGGTTGCTTTCTATGACAGAACATATGTCAGTGTCCCTAAAATATGACTTCATACACAAGTCCTAAAATAATTTATACTTTAAGTAAAGTATACTTTAGGCCATCCTCAATAATATAAATGTTTCCCCTGACAAGAGTATGGAAAAGTGGCTAGTCAGGGATTTTTAATATATATTTTCTT
>JAVFBW010190830.1:0-10298 GCA_034783835.1 Mopalia ciliata
CCACAGGAAGGAACAACAATGTTGTATACGAGCTACTGCGTGCCATATACTATATTATATATTCCCATAAAACTGTTTACTCCCAAAATTAAACCCATATATATATATACATACATATAACTGACATGGCATACTTTGAGTAAAGGGACAATTCTTAGATGGTAGAGAAAATCTCTACATTCGTAATACACTGACCTACATACTTAACATGTTATAATGCAGCTTTTTTTTACATCTATCAACCAGGTTAATGTCATGTTTTCGTTGGATGTTAAAACCTCGTTGTAGGATAGAAATAACAGATTGTGATACGAGCTTAGCTTTTACATAGATTGTCACTAGACGCACTTTAAACAAGACAATTTTAAACATGCCTGAGGCGAATTTATACGCTTCTTCATTATGAAGAGAGTTACAATGGTTGTAAAATAGGGACTGTACAGTCCTCCTTCCAGGGGGAAAACAATAAACCTCTTATAAGACGAATGCTGTTTGTGTTTTCTACGGCTATTAGACTCTTATACCCGATCCTTAGTTACGTAGATTCCCCAGGCCTGTGTTGAATAATCGCCGTAATAAGTGTAAGACAAACTTCGTTCAGCAACATTACGTGCTGGTCAACTGTACAGGGCCCACATTGACTGACTTACAAAGGACATGTTTTTGGTCGTTCATTGGAGCTTATGACCACAATAGCCGACCAACCCTTATTGTATATCTGATGACCACGAGAGTGAACTTCAGCGGTCACCAAATCTGCCTTTTCACTAAAAAACCGATGAGAAACAGCACAATGGAAGGAGGGTCGAGACGCCATGCTCTATTAGGAGTTTCTGAGTACAGTCTGACCATATAGGTGCAGCTGAGCGTTTCATCAACATGTTGACCCTTACCGAGCATCCCCATTAAGTGGAGAAAAAAATCCAGCCTCAGAAATTTCAAAATAATTTTTGATTCGAGGAAGCATGTTTAGGTTCTGGAAAAAGCGAAGACCAAGCGGAGGCACAAGGGCTGAAGAAACGTAAGTATCTGCCTTTGAATGTTATAGCCCAAACGGTTATGATCGTTATATGAGTAATGTCCTCTGTTATTCTGAAAAAGCGATATGCATTGGAGGTGTTTAAGTACCGTACTTATTCTGATGGGAAGTGCGTGACAGTACGGCACGGTAGACTGGGTTTCACGTGTTAGATAAAGTCAAATACGTTCTTAAAAAAAAATGAATGCGGGTGTGCGTGGGTGTTTACCATGTGCGTGACACATTACCCAGCAACAAAAATGAAACAAAAAGCAGAAAAATAAATTTAAAAATGAATGGATTCAAAACATATAAAAAAATAAGCCACTAAATTGAACACCTAGCTGCTGAAAAAGACAACCCCAACATCATTGGTAGCTCTGCGCTTCGAACGGCTATTCCAACAGTAAGGCTATAAGTTTTTTTATCGAGCCATCGCCTTTCCAACGTCCAGATGAAGTTAACGAAACATTCCACCCCTATAAATTATCTCATAAAAATATTATTTACATAACATAGCGAAAGAAGTGGTCAGTTGATAATATTCGTTCCTTAATCGCAATACCTAGGTTGGTTTGCGAATCATATTTCAGACTACAGTCATGACTTTTCTTTTCCTCTGTCATCTGGATTTACTTATATTGGAATTTATTTGAATCCGATTCCCAGTTCATCTTTAGCTGTGACCATAACTTTGCAGCGAATGAACAAAAACTTTGTGAAACATTAACTTGATCAGTTACCTGCCATCATAAGGCTGTCTACAAACTTGATTGCAATACTGCTCCATGACAAATAAATTGCGGCTTTACCACAGAAGACATATATTATTAAAGCAGCTAAGTTAAAATCTTTCCAATCACACGTTAAGTATACCGTGTTAACATCCCTCGTCTATATTTGCCTTTCTATTTACTCTCCTCAAATGGGCATCCTGTCTAGCTCAGCTTAGCTGTCTATATCACAATTGATATTTAAACTGGAACTAAACTATCGGGGCTTGAACGTTCATCATAATGACTCAATTAAGCAAGTAAGTATAATTGTATATCAAACTATAAGTGAATTTGACATTTTTTTTTTTTTTTACATTATTAGTAATAAAAAAA
Organism: Mopalia ciliata; assembly: GCA_034783835.1. NCBI lineage: Eukaryota > Metazoa > Mollusca > Polyplacophora > Chitonida > Mopaliidae > Mopalia > Mopalia ciliata. The sequence goes on from JAVFBW010190830.1 coordinate 2,128, forward strand.
ATGCGTCAAATAGTACATAATTTAATTATACGATAATATATTAATAGAGTTAAACACTTTGTTTTCAGATTTAGGAATCCGGACATGGTGGAATCACATGCGATTCCATGTCCTATAAAGGACACCATTAAGCTAGTCAAACCATCTGATCAAGATGAAGAGAGTCTACCTCGGATTGAAGCTAAGCCATTGGAACATAGCCCTTCTGTTTTTATCATGCAAGTAGATGATGGGGTAGATACGCCAACAAGAAAGCTTAGTTCTTGTGGCGAAGTAGATTTACCAGAAGACATAGATCTGCAGTCAGCTCCCAGACGAGCCAGTATTTCCAATGTAAAATGGGCTACTCTGCCCAAAGACTCTGAAAGAGAATTGAAGATGCCGCTCGGCAAATCTTCAGAATTAGACATGAATGGCTTCCAAGAACCTCCTAGTGCCACAAGTTGTGAAAGTGGTCCACTGACACCCTCTCCACCCCCGAGCACTTTAGTTTGGAGTATTCCCGAAGAGGTGGAGAATTCCGGGGGAGAAGGCAACACACCAGTTAACTTGTCCTCGGCGGAAACAGACGAATGTGACACGGACAGCATGCAAAACAAAAGAACAAGGAAGTCACAAACCAAACAGGAAAATCTCAATTCTTTGACCACCACTTTTCCTGGTTTACGAAAGGACAGTATTGACATGTACAAAAAAAAGAAGCAGGCTCAGGGCCCAGGTTCGAGCAGGGTTCAAGAAAGTGCAGGTAAGGAACGATCTATACTTTACTCGGAAGTTATCGGAATAACGGCGCAAATTAGCTTGTACGTCGTACGAGGTTCGTCACTGAGAAAAGTCATATTTTGCGAACTACGCGACCTTATAAATACAGTCCATGTTGTGTATAATGATTCCAAAGTGTCCATCTATTTTGGCTTCATAACATATTTAACTCTCAAATTAAATTTACATACTCTAAAACCGTATGAAATTAGCTGAATGTTTGTTTTTAAACATCTGTGGGTGGCGTGCATACGGTGGTAATTATAATTTTTCAAATGTAAAATTTTAATGGATATTCATACACTAAACATGGCCGAGTGTACTGACGACACCACAGAAACGAGAATCAAACGAGATGAATCCGATCGACCACTCTATTTTTATACTCGGGCTGTATATCAGTAAATTAATAATTAAAAGAGGAAAGATAACTCTATGAGGAACAAAAAATAGAAGCAAACACACCCTGATGCATTTAACAGTACACATCGAATAGTTTCAAAGCCTCAAGGCAATTTACAAACCTCCCCTCAAAACTTGATGCAGTATGGTAAACTGACGACCTCCACATTTTAAATGTGTGTGATACTTAGGTGATTCTATTAACTCCCTTGGGAAATAGCGTTGATCATTGTTTTGTACCATGAGGCAATGGTTTCCAAATAAACTTTGGGTTTGATTAATCAGCGTGAACGAACTTTTACGACATAGTCTTACGCGAAATAGAAGAATAATGTATTTGAAAGAAATTATCTTTCCTTTGCGCATTTCTAGTTTTACGTCTTGTGTGTAACTTTGTACTTGTATAAATGAGGTACGGTATATAGTTTGGTCAAACATGGGGGTGCCCATGAATCTGATGGAACCCTGTTTTCTGTTATCTGACTTTATATTTCGGTTGAATAAATAGCAGGCACCCATCTGTTTGGATAACAAGGTTTAATGTAAGCAATATAAACGAGATTTATTTTCCCATCCTTTAAATGGTCCCTCTATATATATATCAGCATGTATAACTAAACAAACACCAGGCCATAAACAAGAAAAACAGATATATACGGTATATTTATTTCGCTCGAGTTAATGATGAGTATTGACAACAACAAAACCGGAGCTAAGCTATACTGCCCAGTCTAACCAAGAAAACCTCTTATTTGTTTTCGTGTTAAATCGCTTGTTAGTGAAAGCCAGTCGAATATCCGTCAGCACAAGAAGCTATTATACCGTGTGGCTAAGCCAGAACTCTCTAACTAATTCATCTCTAGCTGGGTACATAATAGGCATATATGCTGGCAAACAATTGAAAACGGATTATTTCTGTCTTTGCTGTTTTGTCTTGATCTCACAACAAACATAATGTATTGTTGCAAATACACAAAATACTTGGTGGTTAGAAGGACCACAGCCCCTGTTTTTAAATGTAGACCTATGTATTTATTGTTTCTAAAAGTCACCACACGCCAATGCAAGAATAAACAAGACGTGGGATTTGCAGTCAGTTGATAAAAAAAACAGTATGGGAAAAAGACAAATAATAGGGAATTTAATCCAATGCAGAGTATTAGGTCGGTTCGACCTGTTCTGTGTCGGCCATACCCACGCAGATAACAAGTGAATTTGATAGACGCGTCGTGCAGACATTTTCTATAAGAGCTGTTTCTGTTATGTAACAAATGTGGATTCAAAAATATCTAGCCGAAATGAAAAACAATTTTTGTCACCCAAAACAGGCTGCCAGCCTATGTCAGACGATAGTACATAGGTTATATCACTGGTTATGTTACAGTTAGACCCTAATCTCATATCTAGGCCACATCGCTATAAGATACATTACAATATATGTATTGTCAGCAGCTCAAATGAAGTGTACGTGTGCTGTTGTAAATAAAACCGGTTTCATTTGACAATAGCCTAAAGCCTTTCTACAATAACATTTGAAAGAAATAAATAAATATCAACAGCAGCAAAAATTACTTCTACAGACAACTCCAGTGGACATTTACGGAGAATAATACATTTTGAATGAATAATTTTATTCTAAACACGCTTCAACTATTCTTAAACGCCGTCCAGTCCTGCTGTGTCATTATTTGTAAGCCCCTACGGAAACAGATCCCATACATATTGTGTAACCCAATTCACTATATTCTAGGCCTATTCTCAAATTGTTATAAACGTCTCCTCATATAGTTTAATCTCGCCACGGGGTAACAAAAATTCTACCAAAATCCATAGCAAATTTTGTTTAGTTCAACTATCTGTAAATTCAAATCTCGTCCTTTAAGTCAGTAACGGGCAACGATTTTCTTATAATTTGTGTGTAATAAAGATCGTCCGTAGTTTGTTTCAGTCGAAATAAAAACAATATTGTGGTCCCACCGTCATTGCATGGGGCTATCGTTCAAGATGGCGCAATGTTAAAACTTCTTCACATATATTGTATACTTTTCTTGACCAGGAACTGATGGTAAAAATGATGTGAATGGCCAAGAAGACACCAAAACAGTGCCCAGTTCCGCTTACATAAACTTACCACCCCTGAGCCCTTCGATTCTTAAACGACGATCCAGCGGCCCAATCATCGACAAAGAAGTCAGGTATATTCCAGGATATATATTATTATTACCTGAAATTATTTATTCTCAAAATAGAATTTACAAAAAGTATCAAATGCTGAAAACATTTTTTCTTCTTTTTGTTGTTTTTCATTTGCATGTCTAAAAAGATATGATAAAGCCATATATTTGTAAAATGCAACTGCTGGTGTAAGAAGCCTACAACATACTTGGTCAATGTATTTGGTTTCTGAGAAAGGCAAGGGTTATTTGATTTGGGTTTTACGACGTACTCAAGGTTGTTCCACTGATATGAAGGCGTACCTGCCTAATTAATGAATGAAATCACGGGCAACAAGAACAGGAATGACACAGGACGCAAAGCTAAGATGCCATAAGTGATCCTCTTCGCCATTTTGGAAAGCGACAGGAAGCTCCTTCGCACACAATCCGTTCCACTTTGATATCACCTTTATACACATGTACAAGGGCGATGATATTAATACTATTTAACTTATTTGCCAGTAGTATATCTGACGGGTATTTTTACGGCGTGTATTTCTATTTCGAGCAATAAAAGTGAACTTCAAACTAGGCTCTATATACATTTTGGTGTACAACAGAAAATCAATAAAGTTTCAACGCAGAAATTTTACCCCAAAAAAGGAAACGGAAATAATGAACTCAAAAATAATTTTACCTGTATTATTGTGTTTTTCATGCCTTCAGACAGAGTGTATTTACAATCCTGAGTGGGATGTACGCCATGTTTCTAACGATATTAGGAGCTGTGCTACCAATAGCAGAAGTCTTTGCCCCTCAAAAACATCCATTACTTTTCGAGGTGAGCTGTCTTTTAAATATGATCCAAGGAGGAATGAAAAAAAGCATATCCCAAACTGTCAATAAAATTACTAACTTTCTGGAAATTCTAGAAAAGAGAAATGACAATAATTGTTACGAGTAAGATTGTTTAATTATACATGCTTTGAAAAATCAATTTAGGCATTCAATAAGTTGTATTTTGAAACCTCCAATAAATAGATCCATTTGGTCTATCGGCAAATAAATACTATCGCCAAAACGGAAATTCTAGCGATTAACTGTTGTCAAACTTTCTTTACCCCTCCGTTTTTATCTAGGTGTTCTATATCTATATGTATGGTGGCAGTATCATTTTCCTCGGCTATGTGTATACCTACCTCCTGAGAACAAGGGCTGCACAAAAAACTGATAATCCACTCCAGAAGAAAAAGCGAAGAAAGAGAAAGGTGTCGGTTGACAAAGTAGGAAGCCATACTGGCAGCTTTTATCTCCGACTAGGAGCTGTTGGTAAGCTAGCAGAGATCGACGAAGAACATTTAAATTTATCTCATCAGAAGAATAAATTGAAGTGATGTTAACAATATATTAAAACATACCGGTTCATATTTAACCAATGTTCGTCTAAATGTAATTGCTAGCAACGAAATAGTTTAAGAGGATACTCTCTACAATGTAGGTACTTCCAGTTTGTAAATGATTGAGCGAGAAAATTAGGGGTTCCATGCTTCTCGCGTACAATGGAATAAATGTTTTACATAAATAGTTCTAGAGGATATAACGTGTAAGATCGATCCTCAATAATGTCAGTACTTCCATTTTGTAAATAAGTTTGTGTTAAAATCAGTGCGTCCATACTTCTCTCGTACAATGGAATAAAATGTTTGAAATAAATAGCTTGAAAGGATATAACGTTTCAAATCCTCTACAATGTCGGTACTTCCCGTTTGTAAATAAGTGAGCGGTAAAATTAGTGCTTCCATACTTCTTTCGTACAACGGAATACATTTTTAAATAAATACTTTTAGACGATACTCTTTATAACGTCGGTACTTTCCGTTTGTAAATAAATGCATGAGTGGCAAAATAAGTGCTTCCATACGTCTCTCGTACAAAAGAATAAATAGTTTTAAAGGATATAACGTTACAGATCCTCTACAATGTCGGTACTTCCAGTTTGTAAATAATTTTGTGGTAAAACTAATGCTTCTTTTGTTCAATGGAATAAAATTTGTATTTCAGCTTTTGGGATCGGTTCTATGATCCACAGTGGGTTACAGTTTGGGGATTATTTTGAAGTGGAGGCATTTGATCCCTGTGCCCATGCCGTGTTTGCATTACGTCCAGTTGTTCACCTTATCTTTACTTTTGTCCAGCTTTACTTCGTCTTCATGAACTCTAAAGTAAGATTTGTACACATGTCATAGTTGATGTATAGCATATATATTAAAAGATATACTGAAAAGTCATTCCTATTTACCTGAAAGCGTGCCAGCCCAATTGCATGGCGAAGAAATCCCATGACACCAAAGTCACTGTGAGCAATCCCCAGACAATTACGGAATGCAAAATATAACATTTAGATATCATGTAAAATTCCTAAAAGCAGGCTTGGTTTTTTTAATACATTTACCAAATAGTCGAAATACATACTTATATATCAGCCTATTTACCGTCGTATTGTCGTGGGCCTATACTTCAGATATAGAGTTCGAATCCTGGTAGAGGCAACAAACATTTATTCTTCTGCATTGAAAACATCTATAGGCCTTATATATTTTTTAATAAATGATAGATGTACAAACTAAACCCGTTCCATATACAGACATTTGCATTTTTGTCATTTCTGAATCACAAAATACCAGCTTTGTTTGCATTTCAGATGTGTATTAATAAGTATAAGGTGGTTGCCCGGTTTGGGTTGATGCATATGGTTGCCACGAATATTTGTGTTTGGTTCAACACTATCGTAGAAGAAACACTACATCAACTGAGAGCACAGGATTCCACTGCGCACCATGTTCTGGCGGACAACCTTGTAGTTCACAACCATCCAGTCAGCGTCCAAAACCACACGCTATTAGCCGGCGGGCGACATAACGTATCCGACCATCACGTTCAGGATCGAGGCGCCAGAGAAGGTCACGAGGTCGCCACTGCGCTGACCACAACTCTGAGACACCTATTCGGTCCTCATGTCCACCATCCAAACGTGACACACGGTCAGTTCTTTTATACTCTGCATCATTCATTCGTGGGACGTATATATAAATATATATCCTACATTATTTTTGTCTAATTTCCTGTACGCTAAACGCCCACACGTTAATCTTTGTGCACTACAATTTATCCTGTAACCACTATATACAGAGGATATATACATTCAATGAACGACATAATTCAATAAGGGGAAAATAAAACTCTGAATGACAAAAATAGAAAGAACTTATGTTCATGCAGTATGGTTATACATGGGCATGCAGCTGATGTTCTCCGTGTTTTGTATGTGTGGGAGACTTCGGTTTTCGGTTATCTCAAGCGTTGAATTTGATGCGTTGCCTAATGACGCACATAAGTCGCAGCAGATGTTTTTGGATTGTTTTTGTTATTTTGTTTGATTGGGGTTTAGCGTCGCACTCAATGCTATTTCACTTATATGACGACGGATTGTCCACTTCACACTGTACACAGCCTTATTGCAATGGAAAATCGAGATGAAACCTCGTAAAAAAAAAACCCGCCATTGCCGGAGCCACAACATGTGGCTCGCTCATATACCTGATGATCGACAGGCGGACTCGATTCGGTGAACGGTAAATCGAAGCAGGTTCAGTTTAGGAAGCGTACTCGCTACCACTAAGCCGCGCCCGCCGGCCAGAAACCATGTTTAATCCTAACTTTCAACATTTCGGTTGAATAAATATCAGGCATCCAAATGTTGGGCAACACAATTTAATATAAGCAATAGCAGCTACTAATAAGTCTACTAATTTATTTATCCTACATGTTACTTACATCCTCATGATTTAATTCCAAATACAGACCACTGTGCAGAATTATTGTGGGAGGGAGCAGACACTAGCGCGTATACTCCAAATCCCTAAGCCCCCCACCCAATATACAAAAATGATAATGACACTCCTCTTTTCCAGGAGGTGATGGCTTGCCGTTCCCGGTGCCGTTCACCACTACCCAGGAGACACCATATACCTGTAAAACTAGTGAGCTGATGATGACAGTACTGGAGACTGTAGGACCATATCTCTACCCGTGTTCCATTGAATATAGTCTCATCTGCGCAGGTAAAATATCTTTATTCTATACATCTTCTCTAAAAACGATTCAGTTACATTTTTAGAAAGTTACAAATATTAATAATTAACGATTATCAATTAAAGGTGATTGTATTTAACATTGTGACAACACAAATCGACTACGATGGGACTACGCTGTGGTAGCGTTTTGTACAACGTAATAACACCGCTGCATGCTTTGTTTGTTTGTTTGATTTGTGTTGAACGTCGTACTCAAGGGTATTTCACTTATATGACGACAGATTGTCCACTTCACACTGTACACAGCCTCGTAAAAAAACACCCCTGCGATTGCCGGAGCCACAACATGTGACTCGCTCATATACCTGATGGTCGAAAGATGGACTACATCCCGTGAACGGTAAATCGAAGCAGGTTCAGTTTAGGAAGCGGGCTCACTACGGTCCCAACGCCGCATGCAACAACCACATTACAACGTATAGCTATTACGTTTCTGTTTCGTTGCCTTGTGTTTGTATTCTAAGGTTCTGGCAACAACTGCAATATGGTATAGTCCACAAAATTCCGTTGCAACAACGTTACACGACCACAATAAAACGTTGCTGCAACGTTGTTTGACTTGCTGTCAGACATTAATAGGACATGAAATCACGGTAAAAACATGGCATTTCTTGATGAAACGTCAATTCCTTCTTTATTTATTTTTTTTTTTTTTTACAGTTATCAAGTATTGATTATTCACTTTACATATGCATGC
>JAVFBW010190841.1:0-10297 GCA_034783835.1 Mopalia ciliata
CACCTGGGGCGTTCTATTAACGTTATTTACTTGCAACAGTCCTGGACCAAATCACTATATAGAGGATTGGATATCCGTTTGTAATTATAACAGACGTACTATATCTCAGAAATTGACAGTGCTCCACTAGACTCGGGTTGTGCGCTTTTTAAATTTATTTATCTATTATTTTGTTTTATTTATTGCCTTCAGCTTGCATTTTATTGAACAGATTGTCACATTCTACTCTATAAACTGCGAACAGACTTGATCGAAAGCGTTTTATTATCCCGGTAGCTACAATCTTCAATGATTTCCTCCACATAATAGATCGATTGTCATCCATTATAAAAGACAACCAGTGACTGTTAGAAGAAAACATCTGGATTTGTCTTGTCTGAGAATTCTACATCTTCACCATACTGTTTTAAATATATGTGAGCAGATATAGGTTTGGTTTTTTTTATCACTTTATGTATTTATTGTTACTTCATTGCTGTTGGGACCGGGGTAGAGTACACAGTATTACCCTTCGTCTGTCCGTCCGTTTTGTCTGTTACGCAATAATCTTTCTACACTGTTTTTGCTACACTTCATTGGATTGAGTTAAACGTTGAAAAGGGGTTACTGGTCCTGTTTGGATTTCACGCAGTTTTGCTTTATATATATGTGCTTTTAATAAATTTTGGAGTTAAACGTAGACAAACAATATTTATAAAAATAACCTGTTTGGAATTACACAAACATACAAGTTGTGAACGACATTTAGAGGTGGAGTAACATAATTATACAATTTCTGGATAACCACTTCTTGTTTTATGATAGAACACAACGTTTCGATACATAAATTATGCCTTATCTTCATCAGGTGTACAATTGACTACAGAAAAATAGGAGAGGTGAAGCTATATAACAGTATGATAAAGTAGTTAAATAAACGAGGTCTAATGTCCTGTTGAATAGTGTGGTCCATAGATAAGATATCTAACACGCTACATCTATAATAAGAGGATTAAGTTCCAAAGTAACTAACTACCTAAGTAATATACTGTCTGGAGTAAAGAGAGAAATAATCTGTGCTGGCACCATAATGGAATAAAATAGTGATAATGATGAAGAAAAATAAATTCTAATAGTTTGTAGATATGTAAGGATGTAGAAGGAATCTGTAAGAAAGACACAAAATTAGTAGTGTAAAATTCATATAAGATACACATCCATGTTACCTGATAAATTTTATAAGAAAGAAAACAGATATAGCAAAGTTAGTTGTAATGCCTTTGGTAGAGCTGCAATATAAATTATAAGTGAATAAGGTTCTGGAGGGGGAAGGGGAACTAATATTAGAGCCCAGTCCATAATTTGGGTAATGGATGTCCTTCATCTCTGTTCATTTCAGGTTTCAGATTCTGAATGGCTAGCGCCTCGTGTAGCATACGTTTCTTCCAATTGTTTGTGTTAGCAGAAATTATGTTCACATTGTCCCATAGGACGGAGTGATAGGGATGAAGGGATAGGTGTTCAGCCACTGCGGACTTTTCCAGTGAGCCATTTCGGTCTGCTGCCTGGTGCTCCTTGATTCGCCAACCTGCGGTCGGCAACTTTATCCTATATATGACTGGCCATAATCACAATTATTATCCTCTTATTATACATGTAGCATGTTAAATAAACAAGGTTTAATGTTCTGTTGAACAGTTTGGTATATAACCCTAGATAAGATATCTAACATGCTACATGAAAAACGTTATTAAATGATAAAGTAGTTAAATAAACAAGGTCTAATGTTCTGTTGAACAGTGTGGTCCATAACCCTAGATAAGATATCTAACTACTTTATCATACTGCTATATAGCTTCACCTCTCCTATTTGTCTTTAGTCAATTTTACACCTGATGATGATACAGGGATTTGTATCCAAACGTTGTGTTCTATCACAAAACAATAAGTGGTTATCCAGAAATTGTATAATTATATATATATATATAGACCAGACCAAGCGTGTTAGTTCTGTTGTCCATAGCAACGAGACACGTCAAATTGTAAATACACGTTATTTTACATCGAAACACCGTTACTGACTTGAATTCAGGAACTCTTGTTGACACACTGAGCTCCATCAAGTTATAAAACCACCATAACGATTCTACAACAATTATCAAGAAACGGTAAGGTTATTAACGGAAAATGTGTTAACATGTAGGCCTACTTTGAGATTCTTAGTCACGACGGACTCACAGTAGTTATTAGTGGCAGTGACAAGACTGGCATAACACAGTGCTTGACAGAGCATGTATACTGTCTGCACAAGTGGAGTTGTATTACATGGGTAAAACCCGTGACCGAAACCTAACTCCCACCTGATCAAAGAGATTACATAACGCAAAGCCAGCTAGCCGTTTAGTACTCCACAGACGTAGGCCTATGTATCGAAATTTTCTTTCTGTACAATGAAATATACATGCCATGTATGGAGCTTAATTATATAGAGTAGAATATCGGCCTACTCGTATAGACGTATTGTACTCCATAGATATACAGGGGCCCAACCAAACAAACAAACATATATGTACATGTATATGCAATATAGCATATGAGGAGCGCTTATATATTGATACAAATGTCTCTGATGTAGTCTAATTGTGTTTCATAATTCATTTTTGCAATCCCTACGGTTGGGAATGGGATATCGAATCCGATCCCGTAAGTGCACCGTCTAAACCCTCACACTTTACAGTGTGTTTATTATTACGTGAGTTTGTGTTTGTTTATTTTTACATATTTTTTAATATGTTTATATATTCATTTTAATGTACCTGATGTCGACCATTTAAAGTACTCAAGGTATCGTTACTGTGCTGGGGGCTGCAGCTTCTGTTTAGTCATGTGTTTCTGTCCTTCGGACTAAAATATTAAGTACGTGATATTATAGAGTGGCGGTTTTGGATTCTTGTATTTATTTTATATTTGCATGTAGGTTGTTAAATGTATTACCTGTCGTATTAATTTATACGATATAAATCACCAACTTACTTTTAAGTTATTGGAAGAGAGGATCAAAGCTATACAAATACCTTACGTCTACCACATCTGCTGAGCAAAGGTGGAGCAAGGCACTTACAAACATATTCCTGGATTGGACTAGAAAGCCTGCGGTGAAAGCCTAACCTCGACAAAAACGCCATGCAGGAATATAGTACTAAAAAAAAGTTTAATAAATTGGTGTGAAAATTATTCAAGTTCACTGGAGGATTTATATGCTGCAGGTCTATCAAAAGCAAACATTTAAAATACAACAGCATAAAATTTAAAGGCATTGACGAAAAGGTTAGACTGATTGATCTATTACGTTACACAGTGGCCAATTTTGGAAAACCTTACCCAGTGAAAAGATCCGAATATTATTCTGCTTGGTCCATGCTAGAGTTCATTGTTTGAAGTAGGATCCGCAAGACATGGATCAAGGACAAACACCAAACGCAGTAAGTCACAGATTATTCTTATCACAGTTTCACATTATTTGCCTGCTGGATGCAAATATATATATATATGCCGATTGATTAGTGTTTAACGCCGTACTCAAAGGCATTCCACTTACATTACGGCAATGAACAGCAGTAGGCTCACTAACACAACCATACAATGTGCAATTATTTGCTCTGGATAGTTAATAATCCTCAATTGCTGAGAAAAGACAAGCCGGATATGCTTGAAACATACTACCTATCGCCAGAGGGCATCTTGCTTAGTTGAACCATGGCAGAGCTGTAGTTATAATTGTCAAAGAAACTGATTCATTTTCATTTGTTGTATGCTGTTGTTCCCTTCTATATAGCGACAGGTACAGACTGAGTAGCACAAAACCACAGATAATAAAGGCTTTATAAATCAACAAATGAACGAATTGTATGATTACAGAACTTAGGTGATCTGAACCCGAATATTTTCGCCAATGTTGCTAAAATGGGGCGGATCGATCTTCAAGATCGGCCAGATACAATACACAGGATTTCTCCTCCAGTCATATACAGGTCGTTAAACCCGGAATTTAGCAGTGATTGTAATCAAATATATCAAGCGGAAAGCTTAATTGGACAGAAACCAGAGTCATATTTAACTGAGGCTATTCATGGACACCATTCTTCACCAAGTAACTTCCCAAATAAGGTAAATATGGCATTGTGTAGTATATTTATAATATGCACAGTTTCCACCTTATACCTTAATGCATTACTGTTTTGTGAGTTTCATCAATTACTTTTATTTTAAACATAGTTTTAGCCTGGAGATGCTCTTTATTTCTGTCCTTGGCTTTTTCCCAGTTCAAATAGCTAAAAGTTTACAACACTACAAAAATCCGTTTACCTAGCAGAATATGTCTTGAACAGAAGACAATTTGAGATACCAACCTTAAAAAATCGCAAAAAAATTTAACCACCTGGCAAAATAATGCTATGAAACGCATGTAAATATATAAGTAGGCGCTGGTTTAAATGCCTATTTTGTTAACTTTAAAATACCGCAAATTTGATCTTTTACCACGTCAAGTTTTCGAAAAGTTTCTCTGCAAGATAAATTCCCAAAAGTGACGTTCTAGAATAACCTTTTCAAGGTTGGACCCATTAGGAAACTAAACATCTGATTTAAATATCCCTCAATATATCTTCAGGGGTTACATATCTATATATAATGCTTTGAATAAATACGTACATACGGTTGTCCTTTCAAATTATAAAGAACCCGCGGCCGTGGCTTAGTGGTGGCGTGCGCACCTCCTAATCCTACTCCAAGTTACCGTCCGTCTGTCGACCAGCAGGTATATGAGTGAGTCACACAATGTGGCTCAGGCAATCACAGGGTGGTTTTTACGAGGTATTTTTTTCTCATGGGTTTCCATCGTTATAAGGCAAAGAACAGCGTGAAGTCGACAATCGGTCGTCATATAAGTGAAATACCCTTGAGTACGACGTTAAACCCTAACCAAACAAAGAAATCAAATTATCAAAGCAATTTTTAAAACTAAATGTTGTGGAATGAAATCAGTTACATAACACAATTCAATACAACATCTATGATTATTATGAAGCTAAAATCTGAACTAAAACGTTGCTCCAAATATAAGTTGAAATACATAGAAATGTGTTATGTCATTTCTACAGCTTGTAAATGATACTAAATACGTTATGGGATCAGCTGTTAAAATGGAAAAAGAGGAAATTAAATTTATTTTCTCAAAGTAAGTTAAAATCAAAATGTGACGTTATTGTCTTAGAAGGATGGTATAGTAAATGCAATTTGACTTCAGTTGGACTGACATGACGTCATATTGCCGATAATAGTGAACTATGTATGGCGTTGTAACACAATGTAGTAAACAAGCAAACAAACCATACCTTATTTATATAGTGAGTCATAATGGGAGAAAGGCATTTTTATATTGCCTATCGGCAAGTTTTTGAATACCACGTGTTATCTCGGAAACGAGATGATTAATCGGTTTTTTGGGGTTTTTATATTGACAGCTGTAGTATGAAAACACCTTTTCAATCTAGTGTTTGCAACATCACAAGTTTTTAGTAGTATTGCTAAACCACACTAGGTTCCTAGTAACATTTGTAGTAAAATTAATGCATACATAATTTTGTTCTGGTGAGTGAAAAGCCTATACCACTCAAACAATATCAGCATTTTTAGTTTAAAATCCAAAAATAAAATACAGGTTTACATAAATCGCAATCCATTGTGCCCTAAACACTGTTTACATTTTTACTACAATATAATGTTTTATACAAAATGGACGAACAAGGAAATAACCTCCTTTCATAAACAGGTGTCAAGATATTCTTTGTTCGCTAAGAAAGCTGAGCCATTGACATAGCTTACTCTTCCTTGTTTTAATCCTCCCCCCCCCCCCCCAAAAAAAAAGAAGAAAAAAAGAAAAAAGATATATATGTGTTCTGTTTCAGGATGAAGGGGTTATATTGGGCAGAAATGTGAGAACAAGGCCATGGCAGGAAAATAAAGTTCATATGGAACAGGTAAAATACATTTTACTGATGTCATAACACATCTTTTTTGTAACTGTTGGTAAATTTACTAGGAAATAAATGTCAAGAAAGCAAAGTTAAAATTGAGCTGGTAAATTCCCATTGTTCTGTGTAATAGTTTTATACAGCGAGACGTCTAGTATCTGTGGAGCCAAATTGAAACACATCACATATTTCAAATAATTCTAAAATCAATATTGAAATCTAAACAAGTAGAATAAAATGACTGACTGGGTTTATTTTGGTGCTGACTTATCACTTATATAAGTGAATAGTCACGCTGACACTACCATATGGAATGATAGCTATTTTGCAAATTTAATATTCCTACATTGATAACGTGCAATGTAAAACGAGTCCAGGATGTAAACTCATGCTTTGGCAACATTTGAAATTTTGGATTTTTGTTTGTTTCTTTATCTTCATAATTCTATCAACAATCTGAACACCTGTATGTATCGATACTTTCAGTGGCGATATTTCAATTCAGATCAGTAAGTTATTGGCGCATCTTGTGTGATATGTCATTTGTACATTTCTATATCATATTGCTTACTAAATTATCTACATGCAAGAAATACCCGTCTCTCTTAATATTAAAATACTAACACAACAAAAGGAAACCAAAAAATATCCTAGCAGTATCAGTTCTTTGCGACGATAGTAGAATTGTCCTGCATGAGTACAGCTAGAAGAATTGAAGAAAGACCATCTTATCTTTCAGTCACACTCACGCCCACACCCACGCCCCTCCACCCCCAGTCTCATATGCGTTCTTTTTCTTGCCTGGCTTAATTTAAACCTCTCCTGTTATGTGGCAAATAACACGTGAACATATTATGTACCTGCGATATAAACACCGTAGTCCTTTAGTGATCTCAAATGTAGACTTCAGAGAATCTTCGCTAAATGAGATAATAAGGAAATTAACCTGAATGCTCGGGGTGTGGTCTCAAGAGTGGAAGGATCGAGTTGTTTCTCTACACATTTGAACGATGTATTATATTATGCTGGGCCTGACGGGCAGCGCTAACATTCTAAGGCTAGCTTAACCTGTTCTAAATAATTTATCATATTTGATCAAGAATGTTTTTGAGCATATTACGTTTCCTTTCTTCTTTCTATATCTATGCTCTTCTTTTGCTCCTAGAGTGAATATTTTGACCAGCTTTTTCTTTAGGTGCTTTATCTAGGTGCGATTTGTAAACTTCTTAATGAATTCCTCATAGGACTTTAATTTGGGCGTTTTGACTGGTCGACTGTTTCGTATGCTTTTCCGAGCTAATCAAAATGTCGCAAATGGGAATCTCCTAATGTCGGTGCTATAAATGGCACTTTAGGAATGCACCTTTATGGAGACTTAATTTGTACATTTTTACTGGCTTTATAGCCATAACAAAGATGAGTTTTCATCATATAGGCGTCAATCCTGAACAAAGCCGTCCACATTTCTCCCATCATATAATAACTTCGATGTCTCCGTTATTAAATTTTTATATAATCTATTAATCCTCAACATTAATTTAATTGTTTTCTTTATAAATCATTTTAAAAACACCGTAAGCTTTTTAAATGCTCTATTATGCTCTGTCTACTTAAGCCTCAATTATATCTGACTTTAATACATTCTTCTGAGAAAAGATCTTATTTCAGGCCATACCATAGCTAGTCATTAAGCATACAACATACTTAACATGCGTTAGCATTCGCTTGATTTGAAAACTGGCTACAAATAAGTGTCCAGCTTTTAAGAGCATGGCCGTTTGAAAATAGAAAACATTTTCGAATAAACAACTTATTTTATCAATTATGTACTATAAAATATTTTAAAAAGACAGCTTCAGATTTTTTAGATTATGTAGAATTGTGGAGTTTTATTCGTAAAACATAACCGCTGCAACCGTTATGTCTTTAAATAGTTTAAATTGTCTCCAATCAGCTATATTGGTAGACATGTGTTGGTCGATTAAAGTCGATCTAATTTCAAATGTGATATCACATGCCAGTTAAATGTCTTTGTGATGTAAGCAATCTTAGTTTATATTTTAAAGTCTGTTCAATTGGGATGACATTACTATATCAAGACTAAATTCTTCGCTACTGGAACAGTTCACCTTTCAAATTTCCTGCCATTTAAATTTAAAGATGCAAATATTTTTATATCTGAGTATTGCATAGTCTGAGAGAAATGTGTGTAGCTGTATGTAACCCAATGGTGGCTGCAATTGCTGACTATCTACAGCAGGTGTGTGCAGGGCTGCGATAAAGAATAGTGAAAAACAATTCAATACTATCTGCTTTATTCTAGTGCCGACCTACATACACGGATGTAAATTTGAACCTGCTTAGTTTAACAATTTCGATATTAAAAAAGGCTTTTTTGTCTAGAATATATCCATCTACAAAGTAACTACAGAGATAGTTGTGTTTAATTTTATTTTTTAGAATGGTTCGGAGAGACACAAAAGACAAGAATTAACCGATGCAGTTTCAGCAGTGCCACATACAGATGCCTTAACACAGCCAGCTGACAGTTTTATGTTGTATCATAAGCAGTTACAAGAAAATACTAAACAAGAAGAGCAAGTGAAACGGTGGAATCGTCTAGTAACGGGTGACTTCCCCTTGACCATCGAAATAACGACTATTCCAAATGATTCGCTGATAAATGATATCCAACCACAGATACATGTTGTATTAAGTCGAAATGGCATCACAACTGCACACTGAAATCAATCTGAGGTGTTTTAAAACATTGATGCTCAGCCTGGAATTAAACCGTGGACATATACGTTATCTATTGCCTTTCTGTCTTCCATATAAGTGTGTGATCAGAATTTGTCATGTCATGCTCATGTAAATGTCTCTATCATTACTTTTTTAAAATCATTTATCTATTTACAATTTAAATGAAACCAATTTCTATGCCGTAGAACCAGTACACATACAATCTGAGTGGGGCCTATGGCCAAAGCTCTGTTGATTATTTGTCGGACTACCGGTCTGTTTTGGATGTACCGCTCACAAGTCCGACTTCCCTATATCTGTATACATGAGAAATAAACGAGGTAGCTCCAACAATTGACGGTGTGGGTTTGCTCTTTGTTCATGGGTTGCTACCATGTATACGGCAGAATATAGTGTCAATCTGTCGCAATAAAAGTAAAATACCCTTGAGAATGTCAAACTTCAAAATAACATAATATGATTTAGTGGTATTTTAGTGGTAATTCTTCTTAACAGGAATTTTACATTTTTTGGTGTGTGTAATCCTCGGGCATTCATTTGTTTGGTAGTATCCATCATATGTCTTTCGTACAATATAGCATGCGATCGTTCTCAAGTGTTATATAACATCTATAATTATGTGTAATAACCACTGGCTATTCTGATGCGTTTATTAAGTGGTCGTTTGAGGCGGATTTCGCAGGCCAAAGAAGGAAAATACAAAGATTTGAATAATTGAATAGAAATTAGAGGGGGTTGGAATTAAAATCTATTAAAGCGTTAGATGACAGCAGTTACCAAAGCAGTAAGTTAGCCGAACTAGAAGTAAATATGGCAAACTATAAACAAACAAAAAATGCAATGGTGCAATGCCAGTCCAGTTCTCTGGACCCACGAAAGCAATAAACATGCTTTTTGAACCTATAAACATATAATCAAAGTAAAAAGACTATCACTAAATTAACAAAAAATGACAGCCAGACTGTAAGCAAACGCAAATAATACCGAGCACACTGTTGAGAGTGGTTTTTGATCCAGCGCCCGAGTTTAAAGGTGTCTCTTTGAATTCGATTATGTGTAAAGGTCCTGGTTAGATAGGAAATCTTCTTGGGGTTTTAATTATATTCAGGGAAGAAGAGGTATCTCTAAAATGTATCTTTAGATTTGTTTGTGTAAAAGTGGCACTTATGTTCATAGATTTTTGTGGAGAAATTTAGACTGCAGTAGAAACCCTTCAGTGTACAGGTTGTTAAGAATTCCCTTCGGAGACAAACCATCACCAGATATGGCATGTATCTGAGAGTTTTAGAATTAAACAATGGGTTTGTAATACAAATAGAAAATTAAGACATTGGGAATAATATTTCCCGTAGGCCTGGTTCTGGACCCAAGAGGGAGAGTGATGACAAACAACCAAACATATCAGATGATGTTTCACTGGATAAAGTACGAATCAACAAAGGCGTTGGCATAGTGTGCAATGTTAAGAGTGATCTTCTTAAATTCAATGTTAAGAAATTTGAGACCGGGAATCTGACTAAGCG
>JAVFBW010190852.1:0-10297 GCA_034783835.1 Mopalia ciliata
CCCCCCTCCCCCCTGCGGTAACCAGCAGGATCAGGTAACGAGGGTTCCATGAGTGGTATACTTAAATAGGAAACAAAATAATAATTCTGTTCTGCTGAGGAGGGAATTGTACCCTAGTAGAACCCCAAAATATATTTTGTTGTTTCCTACTTAATTGACCCATAAGCCACCGCCTTCTGCAATGATCAGAAATGTAAGGTAGGATGGGATAAACCTTTCTTTTTCATAGCTTTGCTTTCATTCTACTTTAATTTAGTCAATTAGGATGGAATTATTCATGAATCATTGCCGAAGTCGGCAGACAAGCCGATTGATCAGAAAATATTCACAACGATAGGTAACATGAAACGAAACGCTACCAGGAATTAATATAGCTATATTTATAGACACTTTATCTTTCTGAAAACATTGAAAAACATAAGATATGCTAACAAAGTTTCATAACGATATCACGCAGCTTTATTAACCGTCCACTGGAACCTAATATATTAACAAATAATCGGCGTAATCATGTAAAGCGTCTCATAACAATAACTCCATAGCGCTAAGTAATAAAAGATGATTGTTTTACGCATTTTATCACGACTCGTATAGTCCATTTGCGTGAATTTCCCCTTTACGTAAATTCCATCCTGGTTTTCTTCTATTTCTTTCCTTCGTAGTTCTGGTCTGTTAATACTCCCAGAAAGATTGTTGTTTGTTTGATTGGGGGCTTAGCGTCGTACTCAAGGGTATTTCACTTATATGAAAACGTACAAGCCCAATGGGTGAGGGAAATCACCCTCGTCACCACTGCCAACAAACATAGACAGGATGGGACAAATACAGGACGACAACAACAGGAGCAATACAGACGCCACAAACAGATCGGCTTCCTGTTCCCCTTTAGCTCTGAGAGCACCAAGGCAACACGAAGCTTCCTCCACCGGAAGATTGCTCAAGCAACAAATTTGTTTAATCACATTTTTATCCGTAGAAATTGAATAGGACTCTTACAGTTTTAAATACTCGGTTTATTGAATTGTCTCTTTTTTAGTTGATTTATGTTTTAATACCGGCACGGTATATTAAATTGCAACAAATTTCTTCATCACATCGACATTAATAATTATTTTAGAGTATTATATAACTATCACATCAGTGGAAGCCAATCCGCTATAGCCATACACACCTCGTTTAAGTGCCTATTACACCTGGGGGGTACTGGTATACTAGCACTTTCCTGTTATCGAGATATGTTGTTTAAAAGCAAATACCAAGAAGGAATATATAAATGTAGCTGTGTCCGACAGGACCTAGAAATGTATGAAGACCGGATGAACGCTACATAATTTCCTACCAGACGAAGCTTCCTTAAACAAAACAAATAACACTTTTTATTTTTATTTGGTAAACTGCGATTTAGAAGTGTCTAAAAACAATTCTTGTTAAAAAAAATATATATTTGACAGCAAGGCTGCCAAAGAGCTCGACTGTTTCGCTAATGAAAAGGAATACATTCAATTCGCCTTAAAGTTAAAAATGGAAAATGATTTAATATCTATTCATAAAGCATGTTAGAGTAAATAATATACATGTAATTAGCTTAACAGATAATATCCGTCTCCCCCCATGTTGTGCGACATTTGCCCAAAATTTCGGGTCAATTGCGCTATTCAATTTGGAGCTTAATGCAAATTTAATTGAAGGCTCGTTGAAGTAAATAATATGAATGAGCTGAACAGATAGTATCCCACCCCTCCTATGTTGTCTGACATTTACATATATTGTTTGGACAAATGAGCTATTCAATTTGGAGATATGGTGTTGAACGCAAATTGAATTGAAAAGCTCGTTAAAGTAATTAATATGCATATAATTAAAATCGGGCTATTCAATTTCGGGTTTTAATTAATATGCATGTAATGAGCTGAACAGGTATTATCCCTCCACGCTTATGTTGTCTGACATTCACATAAGAATTTGGGACTGATGAGCTATTCAATTTGGAGATATGGTGTTTCACGCAAATTTACCTAAAAGGCTTGTTAAAGTAATTAATATGCATATAATTAGCTGAACAGACAATATCCCTTCCCTCTAATGTTGTGGAACATTTATCCAAAATTTGAGGAAAATCAGACTATTCAATTTGGAGTTATGGAGTTTAACGCAAATGTACTTAAGAAGCTCGTTCAAGTAATAAATTAATATGCATATAATTAGCTGGACAGACAATATCCTTCTCCTCTCATGTTGTGGAACATTTACCCAAAATTTGAGGAAAATCGGTCTATTCAATTTGGATATATAGTGCTTAACGCAAATTGTCCGCCATTTTGTAAAAAGCGATATCACCCAATTAGCATAATTAATTTTCACATTATTCCATATAATTTAAACCATATATTCCTCCCCGGTCAGGCAAATTGTGTGTAAAATTTCAGAAAAATTCCCTCAGTACATTTCCTTCCAGAAGTCTTAACTAGGCTTAACAATCCTTTGAATTCCATAACGTTAAAATTGATATTTGAAATGAAGATAATGGCATACAAGAGAAATACAAATGTAAAGGACCAACTGGTTGAGACGAAAGTAACCTCTGTATCAGATTTTTGTCTATCGTAATAAGCCAAGGAGAAATGTGAAGTGGACTATCCGTCGCCATATAAGTGAAATACCACTGAGTACGACGTTCAGCCTCAATCGAACAAACAAAAAACTATTCCTCTGTCGCAAAGACACACAATGGCATGGAAAAGAAATATAAATCTAAAGGACCAACTGGTTGAGATGAAAATAACCCCTAGATCAGGCAGACTTTAACACTCATTCTCTAGTATATAGCTGATATAATGGTTGATATCTATATCTCTGAAATACCAGTGTGTAGGTGGATTTATTCCTTACCCATAATACACCCAGTAACACAATTATTAACATTTTATATACCACATAAATTGTCATTACCTTCTCTTCAGATGTATGTAAGTTTCCAATACTAACTCTACATGAAGAGCAATTTAGAACCTTTTCACTAGGATTTTATTTAGAAATTGAGATTTAATCATAACGTATCGTCCACATCTCACTCTACGTTATTTACAAAAGGTTAAAACTACAAGGGCATATGCTTTGATGAGGAATACAGCCGTTACGTCACAGTTCCACCCACTTACCCCCTCCCGGCAAAACAAATATGCTTTCATCATACAGGGCTTGAAACAGAACGAAAAAACAAATGAAAACGCTTACTAGGGTCCAACAATATACAACAATTAAAGTTGCGCAACACATTATATATTTACTAGATGTGATGCCTGTTTTTCCTGTATGGTGTTTTCTACTTGTTTTCTTTTAAAAGGAAACAAATTTTATATTGTAGTTGAACATATTTGTAAAGTTAAGATGGAACAGTAGGCTATTAAGTCATCCGCCTACAAACAACCGTGGGATTGACGGGACTCTTTGATGTGCTATCTCCATGAATTGCTTTCAGAAATATATTATCTCTATTGTAGGATGTTTATGGGAAAGTATTGCCGGTTCGTGAACGGTCGTGGCTGACCAATCAGATTTGTATCTAATCAGTGCTGACATCAGTGGTCTAACTCTAAACTCAAGCCCACATATGAGTCACGGGGTTCAATAAAAGCCGGGATATTACCAACTATACATTGATCAAAGCATTGATATCAAACACAGCAGAGATAAAAACTCCAGATATCGTAATTGTCAACAATCAGTTATGTTCTCAAAGGAAATGGTTGATTGGTATTCGGAAAGAACTCTATATCATAAATCAAGGGAATTCTAGTCGAAGCTGAAGCAGGGGGACTGTACAGCTGATATATTGAAGTTATATATTCGAAACGAGGCTTTACAGGAGCGAAATTATACTCTGTACAAAAAGCAACTAGCATTTACGTAAGCCTACAATGGTTATACAAATGTGCTTACATGTTAATCTAAAAACATACATGCGTTTATGTCTAAGAAACGGAAACCCTATTCACACTTGAAAACCGTTTTCCCCACTTACGCTTGCAAGTATATTTACTATTGGTGTATTGGACTATTGATCCCGGCTTAATGTACAGAGTTTGCAAATATCGCTAAAATATACTTTGTTTGATTGAGGTTTAACGTCGCACTCAAGGTATTTGATTTTTTGACGACGGAGTATCCACTTCAAACTGTTCCGTGTCTAACTAAGGTGGAAAACAGGGAGGAAACCTTGTAAAATACCCCTTCGATCCTGTGAATAGTTTATCGAACAAGGATACGTAAGCGCATACACTTTCACCAAGCCAAGGGCCTCGAAAATATACAAAGCCTAAGATCTTTTTCAAGTGCTGTTACAAGCGTGTGATACAGCAAATACCACATTGTAATAACGCAGAAATGACAGTGCAAACTGCAAAAATCCTGGTAAGTTAAAAAAAAGAAAACTCTCTATGGGGAAAACATTTTGAGGCAATTTGTATCACAATTGGAATAAAACTCAAATCTTTTAACATAACGTTATGCTGTTACCTTTCTGAAAAACTGATCTGTTTTAAAATAATTTCTGATAAAATAATCTTCCATGAAAATAACGTATTTAAAATCAAGAAATATCTTGTTTTGTCGTACTTTTGCTTTTTCTAGTGTGTTATCTAAAGATGTAAATAGTAGGAGTCAAGTGTGTATAGTCTTTGTCAAACCGTTGTGACGTCCATCGATCATAAACATTGCAAGCCGACTTGTTGCTTTGTTTAATTGGGGTTTGTCTTGTTTTAGAGGCATATAGAAGTTGGTTATAACATTCAACATAAGACTTGTATGCATGATATTAAACAGAAGTTGTCACCCATACAAGTCTTATGTTGAATGTAAATTGAGGTTTTATGTCGTTCTTAAGAGTATTTCACTTATATGACGACAGATTTTTCACTTCACAGCGTTACGTGACTAATAACCGTGGAAACGGGAGGAAACCTCGTAAAAAACACACCGGCAATTATCGGAGCCACATGGTGTGACTCATTCATATACGTGATGGTCGACAGACGCTAAACACTACAGAATTGGACAGGGTTGTGGTATTATTGACAATTTTAGGGATGGATTTCGCCAATCAATATACATATATATATATATATATATATGAGTAAATCTATGGAATCTGATATCTTGGGAGTGGTAATGTACACAGCCATCTGGAGGCAGGGTAATATTGATCTCGTGTCTGTGGAAAATGGGAGACCACCCCTTGATTCCTGGCATCAGCTTACATTAAAGCCCACGGGTCGTCGTTAATTACTGTGGTATTGACACAAACCAGTCAAAAACCAGTTGTTCTGGGTCTGTGTTTATAGGTCCCAATGGTTGATATAGACCATGATTTAAGTGAACCAACAGAGGCATCCTACTAAATCCATCAATGATCGTTATTATAAACTATTATGTTTGGATAATTACACTTAAGCGGCCAATCAGACACAGGCTGTGTTCACAGATATGTTCCACGATCTATCAAACTACTATTGAGCATTAATAATCTGTTCGAAATATCATGGCTGACTATTCCCAATTAGAACAAAAGATTGTTCGAAATACGAAACCTGTGGATATAATAAAAAAAAATCCATGTAATGAAAATATTCCACAAAACATACAGCATGTTTCCGCGTATTCTTCCTAATGACGATTCGTTATTTTGTAGTTGCCAAGGATACAATAGTACATCGCTCCTGTGTATCATCCAGCCGCTTTTTAACGACAACTACCCTTCGAGAACTTAGCTGTTAAAATGTTGTAACCTGTTAAAATGTTTCAAGACGTAAATATCTGTCGCGCTCGATTATCGTCGACCAGGCAGCATTTAAATGTCATTGTATTCTAACGAAATATTTTTTCACAGTACAAGGATACGCCAATAATACAAAACTATAGTAACAGCTCCAAAGAAAGAAAACAAACTCCTGGTGACGGGTTGGTCAATCAACTCATGATGATGGTTTTATCAATAAACCGAAACGTTGAGTCAACATGAATTCATTATCTTTGTTCGATGCTGTTACCATATTTTAGTATGTTAAAATTAGTCCTAATACTACCCCAATACAGTTTCTGACGCATTGGAACAGAGAGATTTCACCCGCCCTTTTATAGCGAATCCGTCTGTGATTTCTGTGTAAAATACGCCTTTTAATATTTACGTCTAGTCAATTAATGCTGTCAGTGACGTGGGGTTGGTTTTCGTCACTCAGCTGGCTGATACCCAGTGATATATAGGTAATCCCCTAAAATATCTAACCCAAAGGTATGCGAACTTCGTTTGGAGTATTTTTCAAGCTTTTTCGAAAATAATCCATTTGTAAAAACAGGTTTTGGGTCCGGATAATGAAAGGTATTAAAGTATCATTTTTAACGCATGTTTTGCGCAATAACCCGAATCGTTGCTGACGTTTGTGACGTTACATGATGATTGTATGTCAAATATATTTGAGGTTTCTTAAGGTGGGCCAGGAAAATTCTCTTCCTTGGATAATGTTTTTGAAATCAGAAATAGAAAAAAGTGAAACTCGTCTTCGAATCTATATTTCGATAGTGTTGTAATTGACTTTGGCGGTTACGTGCCTGTCTGGTACAATTTAATATCGGCGAGGCGGTTGGCTGGTGTTGCGTCAAGTTCGCAAAGCGTGATTTTGTTCTTAGGCCCATTTCGGGTATCCTTACGTACCTATAGTATCTTGGACATCCGTTAGGATCTAATAAGATAGTTATAAATTCCTATTGGATTTTGAAAACTCTATAGGAAACTATAGAAAAATCCTAATGGATCCTAAAGTACTCCGTAGAAAAACCGTATAGGAGTTTTCCAGAATCATACGGGATCATATAGCATTTTCTGTTAGGGTACTGAAGACAGCTTGAATTCAGATGGTAATACACAAAATCAGTCAACTATTTAAAACCAACATTCAGCTCAAAAATATTTTTTTCAAAACTTAAGCGTTACATCAAAAACGAGCCTGGGTGGACCATCTTAGAAGAAGAACCAAATTCATCGGAAAGGCGATAGCGCATCATGTGGCGCCACTGACAATTAAAGTGTATGCGATGATGTCAGGATTATTTCAAGTAAGTGTGTGTATGTCTA
The DNA here is from genome assembly GCA_034783835.1 of Mopalia ciliata. Classification (NCBI taxonomy): domain Eukaryota; kingdom Metazoa; phylum Mollusca; class Polyplacophora; order Chitonida; family Mopaliidae; genus Mopalia; species Mopalia ciliata. Next base: position 7,127 of record JAVFBW010190852.1, read on the forward strand.
CAAATACTGAGATGCTGTGTTGAGACTGGCGCTATTTTACTAACGAAATTTTCAATCTGATTGGGTGTGAAGAAACGACAATCGAAATTATCTGTCATGGTTAACTCGGAGTATGCGGTCTGTGAGGTATCGAAGACAAACTTGGTACGACGATTTTTTCAATCTTGCCTCATGAAGTGTGGTAAAAATGTCGTTTCAGTTATTTGCTATAAAATAGTACGCCAACCATGCTAGTTGGTTAAAAAAAAATGACGTTTCAAGTTGTTTACTATATAAAACATGGTACGCCAAATATGCTGGTCGATATTAAACAAGAAATAAAAAGAGTTATTCCAAGTAATATGCATTTTCTCTGTACAATTATCATTGATTCTATAGACTAAAATCCCGGTGGAGTTAAAGGAATTATTTTTCGACACAGTACAAATATATAGTGTAAAACGAGTGGTGTCACGTAGATTGTGTCTTGTCCTGTGATAACCAAGGGCTGTCTCTGTGGTGTATATCTGATCTGCAAGGGAATCATCTAACATTACCTCTTTTTTATGTGATGTGATTGGTCAATAGACCATTTAACTAACCCGAGTTGAACAGTAATTTATCAAACAGGATAGTAAATAAAACCCCAAATATATAACTAGATCGTGATTTATTAGACCACTCAAGGGTAACTATTTTTTCTTTTTTAATATTTATTTTGTCTTAGCAAAATACATGTTAAGCATAAAGCTTATATTGTGTACATCCAGATACAAAACAACACATTTTGATTTTAATGAGAAATATAAAAAGAAAAAAAGAAAACTTAGCAAATTGTGAAATAACAATGAGTCCACTTGAAGAAAAAAATAAATAAATAAATTGCTCAAGACGCAATATATTACGTCACCAAGTAACTAAGTAAATAATTTCATACAGAATATAAAAGGCTGACCAACCCAATCCACTGCTTTGTACGTGCCCGACAATTTAGCCTGTCTAAAAGTAAACATTCATTTCCTTTTTAATCGTAGTTATTCGTGTTACATAAGACGTTTACTATTCAATATAAATGTACATACTATTTCCATTATAACTACATTGTTCTTAACAGGTAAGTCATGCATAGACATACCGTATAAACGATTGGTGGTAAATGGAATTTTGACAAACCCAGATTGTCTTAAGGAGTTATACATTAGGTCGCGCTCAAGTCCATATTTATGACGTTCAAAGAAATAATGTGTTGCTGACTCAGCAGCGGATCTGTACCCACAACAGGTCTTCATTCAAAGAGCTACAACCATTGCGCATCCTACACACAATCATGTTTGCGACTCTGCTACCTGTGAATAACCATTTCTGCAGTAGGAATTTATTGTACATGTTATTAATTTTTTGTTTGGGTAACTTTGTGCAACAAACCCACACTAATGTCGATGTACCGCTCATAAATTTGAGTCCGTCCATCGACCTCTGGTATAAGAGTGAGTCACACGATGTAGCTCCGGAAATCGAGTGGTCCCTCCCCGATTTTCAACCGTAATTAGGTCAGGAACATTGTGAAGTGGACAATCTGTCTTCATATACGTTAAATACGCTTGAGTACGACGTTAACCCCCCAATCAAACAAACAAAAAAATACAATCCAAGTGCTTAGATGCAAGCAAATTTTTTGTCATATTTACTTAAATGTGTTTTTGAAAGTACTATCTGTTTTAACGGAAAACACAAAAATTATGCCCCCTTTTCTAGATTAATTATTAAATTCATAAAGCCTACTTGTAAACAGCTGGTATTCAACAAATGTCTGGCTTAAAAAATAACAGAAGCTTCCATAATCATATGTGTTGTTATAAGGAGATATAATATTACATTGATCATAAAAAAGTATTAGTTCACATAACGCCATATCGTGAAAGGCTATAAAGCTCCAAGTTATTAAATTGTATAGCCCATAAAAAGTGTTCGTATCGCTTGCTGTCAAAATATAATTACTTTTGGAATATTATCAACACGAACTACCAGTAAAAGCTATTGTCTTCTACAGTTTCACAAGTACTCCGTTTTTTTGCCAAACTAGTTATCTAATAATACAACTTATTATTTCTCTAGTTTGAGGCTCATGTTTTACATTTTAATGCGGCATCCAAGCGAAATATATATTAAAGCTTATTTGCCTGACTCTCTAGTTTGAAAGCTGAAACGTGTCTATAAATACGGCGCAATAAATCTGTGTTAAGCGGTTTCAACCCTCTTAACATCTGTTCAGTTTAAGTAGAATGGTAAATTGTCCGGGTATCTTATTCTGTAAAATAAAAATCATATGTGTCGTATCCCGCACGAATAAGGTAGTCTGGTTCACACACCACTATGTGATATTGCAGTGTGCTTAATTAGTTTCGCATCTGTTCAATTTCACCCAGAGAGTAACTTGATTAGGTTGTGACATGTTTTTTTGCTCTTTTCTGGTTAGTAAATCTAACCAGAGTGAAAAAGGTGCACAGTAGTACAAATCAATTTACATCGCACAAACAGTGTGGCTTGACATAGCTTTTACCGAAAACTAGCTTGTGGTGCACGCCCCGCCATTCCAAATAAAGTAAAATAAATTCTACCGAAAGCCATTCTCTGTTCAGTTGTATGTTGCGTCATCAGCAAACGCTTAAAATGCTGGAAATATCTTCTGGTAAGCGGAGAGAGCAAACGAAGAACAAGTCAAATTTCTCAAGATTCCCCTCGTTATGATAGCAACATTCTATCAACATAATTTTTCTTTATACGCCATATTATACTTAAGGACTGTTCATTTTCAAACATAACAATTACTGCTCAGTTGATGATTGCGTTTCCCTGACTATTCATTGTTGTAAACCGCTATCATCAGTTGCTACTCGATACCAGCTCTTGTCCTTAGAGCTGTTGTCTACCTCGAAGCAATAGCTAAACAACTGCGGCTTAAGGATGATAGATTATACTATTGGAAAATCATTAAATTACATTAAACCCAAGAGACAGGTCAGACAATGCCTAGTATCCCCTATTTGATTTGTGTCTTGAGTTTGTTGGGTGTATTGATTGATTGATTGATTGATTGATTTATTGACCAAAAAACATATAACAAAAAAATATATATATCAACAAAATACGCAAATTTGGCGGGAGTAAAGCTCTAAGAAGAACTTGTTATAT
>JAVFBW010190863.1:0-10297 GCA_034783835.1 Mopalia ciliata
TAATCCCAGTCAAATTCCCTTTTCATACTTTTGTGTAAGAACTTTTTTTCCTTTAAAGAATCAAAAAGTAAAAGTTATGGTGTTTATCACCATATTGGTGCGATATGCAATGTCGGCCAAATTTGTTGCGAAACCTAGTGAAATACAACCACATCGATAGTATTAACAGCTTGGTTTGTATGGAAAATAAATTTGTCATGTGGCAGATCTCAACTCTTATAGTAATAGTTATAGAAAAACACAGCATCATTAAAGTGAGTTATTTTTTTTATTTTATAAAACGAACCAAATTTAAGATAATGAGAATAATTAAATTTGTTAGTAACTTTTAACCATAATTTCATAGATAGAGACTATATGACAATATAACATAGATAAGTCATGATGTTTTTTTATACAGTTAATTGTAGGATGTTGACAACCATAGTGTTAGCCAAGGGTGTGTCTTACTGTATTTGAGACACCCAAGGAGCCATTTGAGACACCCAAGGAGCCATTTGAGACACCCTGTTTTCGTCAAATTTAACATGGGAAAGATAGTGGAATAGTAAAATGAGACACCCTATTTCTGTAAAAATTGTGATTTGAGACACCCTCTTCTTGATTTCTGGCGAATACTATGATGACAAATTGACAACATAATCTATGAAAATTAATAGCTTATTTATTAATACATTTGTACTTTACTTATCTTCCCCATTTTCTTGTGGCCATTTTATAGGTCAGGTACATGTATCAACAGCAGAACTTTAAGCTTTATTTTTTTTCCAATGAATGTAGGCGCTGCACTGCATGCCTTCAATGATCAATCCAGTTGTAAAATAAATCTTTCTACATGTAGGTAAATCTAAGCATCAAAACCATAACCTTATGCCTGGTGCCATAGTGTCTCAGCAGCAGTAATTTCTGATATTTTATCATCCATTCATTGACATCAATGAGTCCTCAATATCCAGCTTGACCGCTTTCCATTTAAAATACGTCACCACTTCCCACCATTATAATGCACATGTGCCAACACTAAACATGGTAAGAATTTTTAAACCATAATTGATTCACCTGACTATTAGGGCAGAAATGAGTTATACTGAAACCTTATTTACCAGGCACTTTAATATGGTGATGATTTTGAGGTTGGGAGCTGGCTATAAGTATTTTTTTATGACCAGATCAAAGGCAGAGCAGTTATACCATATTCCTCGTGCAAACTTAGGGCATGCCGTTATTGTGTTGATACCTGACATATACAGTGGCCACAAGTAAATGGGGAAGGCAAGAGGTCATTCAAGGCTAGCTAAATTATATTGATTGATTGAATGGTGTTTTATGCTGTGCTCAAGGAAGCACGACAGACAATGACTCGCCACAACACAATGTGTTCTGCTGTAGACTGTACTGTAGTGGAGAGTAGTCCTTCATAGCTGGTGAAGTTTTCATTTTAATTTATTTACGGAAAAGGCATAATTTTTATTGACTCAACCTTAGCATTGCAGATTGCCAATTGGAATGTTGTGTTAAGGCAGCATTTTTTTGCGATAAATAAAAAAAACCATGAACGATTTTGCCCTGAATATAGCCATAAAGTATTGGAGTGTGTCCAATTTTCGTTAGTGTGTGAGAAGCGCATTTTCAAGACTGTTGTCTTTCTTGGATGTTTTGAACATATTTCATTCATATGCAATGTGTTTATTTGCAAATTTTGGAAGACTGAATGACAACTTTGGATGAATATTTTATTTGATCTCTATTGGAAAATGGTTACCACAGGAGTCATTCATATAGGCCTAGGCAGCTGTGTTGCAAAGTTCATTAGTTCCGTACCAATGTAGGTCTCATTTCATAATTTATAACAATAATATAGTTGATTTTAATCAAACAAAAAATCATAGAAAGATTTAAAAATGATCTATTTGCACAAAAATCTTGCAAACAAACAAATTTTCCCAACTCAACTCTTTAAAAAAGTGATTTTTTTTTAAATTTAAAACTCAATACAGTTCGTTCTTTATACATCACACGGCAATCATAGAGATTAAAAACAGAACAAACAGACAAATAACTTTTTTATACATCACGGCAATCATAGTTTGTTTGTTTGATTGGTGTTTAACGTCGTACTCAAGGAGATTAAAAACAGAACAAACAGACAAATAACTTTTTTATACATCACCGCAATCATAGAGATTAAAAACAGAACAAACAGACAAATAACTTCGATTTCATAGTTTAATCTCGCTTTACATTAAATTAACAACAAAAAATGTAATTCTGTCATGGGACAGGTAAAAATTTATTTTACCTGTCCCATGTGACAGGTAAAATTTTTCGAACATTTCGACCCTTGTTATATAACAGCAACACAACAAGGTAATTTATGGATATACAACTTCTGGTTTATTGACAAGCAATGTTTCGGAGCAGATTCTAGCACCGTTTTCAAGCTTATGACTATAATACATGGATAATGTCTATATATACAAACAAGAGCACTACAGGTGTAAAAACAAAAATTGATTGGGTTGAGAGGAATAAGCTATGCAAAGAGTCTGGTAATTTTTTAAGGAATAAGCTTACATGTTGTCTCTCAAAGAAGTTACATAACATCAGTGTATTTCAACAATAATTGACACTAGGACAATCAAGATGTGAAGCATTTCCATAAAGTTGTAAAGTTAATTCTCCTCTAGTGCTATGAAGTAAAGGCAACTGCTCTTAGCCAGAGGGCAGCTTAATTATAAGCTGATTATATTTTATTTGCATGTCAGTTATAACTTTCTCAAATGTACCGTATCATATTTCATTTATTACAAAAGTGATGGCTTAACCTGCATATTCCCTGTTTTCAGTGTTTTGTAGGGGGTCTTAGGCCTATCAGAGTCAGGGGTCTCATCTATGACAGGAAATATTTGGACTTGTGACAGAATATAGTATAAAAATACTGGAGTAATAAATGTAATTGATGCTTAAAACTGAAAAAAGCAATGTTTCCCATTATAAATTACTGACAATATTTACATCCCGCTTAATTGTGAAGCAGTAAACTTTCACACAATTGTTGTGTCAGATTCAACATCATCCCCCCCTCTCCAGAGAAAAAATAGAGACATACATGTAGCCTAAATATTTGAATAGAACGTAAATATCACCTGAAAAACGACGGGCCAAGCACCGGTGCCATCGTATTCGTCCAGCTCTTTCTCTATAAGAGACTTACTGTCACTCATCGTGGGATCTGTGAGCGAAATTTATACATGAATCACGGACAACTTGTGAAAATAGAGCAGAAATGTTATGTTCTTAATCCCCTTGCGCCCTTGCTACGCCATTGTTAGCGGAAGTCATGTAAAGAAAACACGCCTGCGCCAAAATATCGTCTGCTTCTAGAGGACACACTAGGCGTTTTGTGGAGATTTTCGCAAGTATAATGCAATTACTCAAACGAAAACACACTGGTGGACTGCAAGAGTTAAACTACGGTTCTAATGTTCTTTAAAAGAAGTCCAGACGACTGACATGCTTTTAGTGTGGTCTTGCTAGAACAAAAGAGATAGAATTGCTTCCAGGGGAGACAACTCCAGGCACAAATACAAACCTTTTACTAGAGTTCCTGGTCCTTCCACCTGTCACGTATTAGGAACCACTAAAAATAGATATATTATTTCTGTGAAAGGAATGGGTGGTGGTGGTGGTGGTGGTGGTGGTGTGTGTGTGAGTGTGGATATCTTTTTAACAGATATATGGAGAAAAATTCAACTAATCAAAATTGATGTCCCCGCGTATGAATTCACTTCATCCATGCAAAAAAATACATAGCTGCCCATTCTTTTATTTTTGCTGTCAATAATTATATGGGTATATAGAAAATAAATTAAGCCGTAATCAATCGACATTTATTTTTCTCCTGTTGTGTTTCGGGATATAGGTAATCAGTATAATTTACTGCAGTATTTTTTGCTTTGCCATGTGGTCTTTTGAACAGCGCTGGTAAAGGTCACCCACACCTAGAACACAAAGTTATTTTCCATGTACTGCTACAAACTTGAATGCACGTGTTTGGCATGGCTTATATTTAAGAATTCTCAAATCTGTTACCAACATTCAATAGTATCTATAGTTTTTTAATTAAATCGAGGCAAACAAACAGTAGACCGCCTGGTTTTGCTTGTCTCTTTGTTTGGTTGGTGTTTAACGTCGTACCAGAAGTCTAAGGTATTTCACTTATATGACGACGGATTGTCTACTTTACACTGTACACAGCGCTTTTACGGTGGAAAACCAGGAGGAAACCTCGTAAAAACCACCCCGTGATTGCCGGAGCCAGAACATGTGACTCGCTCATATTTAAGCTTACCTGATGTGTAGGCCTATGGGGGATCAAGTTTTATTGTCCAGTGGGACTATGATGTCTCGTTTGCTTCAACTCTGAAATGGTGTTGTGCGGAACGCCCCAAGATTCAGTCGTAAACCCTGATGGTGGACCAGGTCCAGCTATTAGCTGAGCCATAAACTATGCAACCAAAGTCCAATTTGGAACGAAGTAGAGATCGGTATCTAGATTTAATAGAACAGATCGGTCGTCACCCCAATCCGTGCTCGACACAACCTTTATAATGTCGAAAGCCGTTGTAAATTTGGCTTTAATCGGTCGTGATTTTGCTTTGGATGAAAAGTACTGAAAGTTCATAATTTTATCAAAATATTCAGACATGCCTGGTCAACAATTTTCAAATAAGAATCATAAAGGTGGTGGTAAATCATTTTTTAAACATTCCACGGTTGTTTCGTGGGTAATCGTAGTAAGTATATGGTAACGGAGTTGAGGGCGTTCCTGGGAACTTGTGAGCAGTTGACCTGTACAGAATATGTCTCGCTTATCTCTGCTCTGCCACACATGGACTGAAATTTACCACAATCTGACGATTTAATTGACAAATTAAATATGTAAAATAACACATCCCAAATCCATCAACTTTTGACTGCCAATTTGTCTCATAGTTAAATTTTCACCCATATATTAGATAATGTTCTCTTTTTTTTCAAATTATTGAAGCTGATTGCCTAACTTGAACTTTAGTTTAATTTCTGGATTATGTTAAAGACTGCTTTACTACCGAAATCCAAGGTATATATAGGGGCATACTGATTGGAGCTTTGTAGGCCCCCTACTTTAGGGAAGTCATTATAGGCCTACATATGCCTAGGTCTACTGTAGGACTACCGGTACTGAAAAAAGCTCTTGTTCTGTTACTCCATTCTAACGGAATGAATCAATATTAATTATCCAGGTAAACACGATATGATAATTTCTCTATGTTTACAACAATTGCTTTTCTGAAGGCTCCAAATGTAGGCCTATACCGTCTATTCAAAGCAGACCATCGATCAGTCGTTCGATCTTAGATCTCGCCAGCCAGACTTCTGATATATCTGAAAGGTATAGCTATAGCCCGTAAGAAACTTGGTTTTAATAGAAATAATCTTAAATAATTGGTTTGGCAAGAAAAATAAAAAAATTATTTGAGAATCAATGTGTAAGAGGGAAAACTGTTAGGCGTATGAATTCTGCATACGGTACTTTATGTTAAACGTAGTGAATCAAGCATTTGGAGTGATATGGCCGGGTGCCCGTTATTGATTCCCCGAAAATGTAGATAGATCGGAACAAACAAATTAAGATCTGAACACTAGTTCCACAGTTTGAAAGGCACCGCCAAGTTTGACAAAAAAAAAAAAAACACTTATGGAAAACACCTTCTGTGCTACAAGCTGTTTTACGTCTTCTATCGTTATCATAATATAGTGTATACATGTTTTGAATTGTTTTGCACATATGTGAAATTCTTTCTTCACAGAAATGACTCTACTTTTCTTATATGATAAAACGGCTAGCCATACTGTGCAGCGTTAATTGATAACATTTTTTAACAACTGTAGCCATTACCAATTTTTGGCGGAGACCTTGTAATAAGGTCTTTGTCAAAAAAAAATCAAAAAAAAAATTGCATCGAAATAAAATATTTCTAAAATTTAACCAATCAAAAAAACAAATGGTAGGCGTATTTACCCGTGCCTGGGACAAGAGGGCCGCAATGCTGGGACAGAACACCATATAGACTTTTACTATGTCGGCCTAGTCAAAACTGGTTGACCATTGTAAGTGATATAGGAAGCCTATGTGTCAGAAGCTTATAGAATTAGGATCACGCACTTTGCCAACATACACATTGAAGCTTCCTTCATTTTTTCTTCAACTGTAATTTGTACCCAAAAAAATTTCTCGGTTCCGGGCAGCTGTTGGCCCTTCGCTTGCAGTATGGCCTGCTCCTGTAAGATGATGCACCATGCTGTCCAAAAAAAAGTCTTTCGCTAGGGGACTGCACGGTCCAGACGTTTGAAATTGTCCAACAATCAAACACAGAGGTAAAACCACGTTTTAAGTTAATAATTAAGACAAAAATGCAGGATTTATCACATAGCTCGAGGTGATGCACCACTTGCCAAAAATACCCAATATTAAAGCGATACTCCTGGCTAAAATAACCCATATATCCGTTGAAAGGTTGTCATTAAATATACTTAAATATTGCATCGACTTATCGTTTCTTCGTTTTATAAAATAACCCGGGGGTTACAGATATACACCTTCCTACGACCATTGGTAGCTGCCATTTAAGGCGTGGCCAGCCTTGTCCATGCCGTCACCGACTAAAACTCGTGTGTTTTACAGGTTAATAACATGTGTGAAACAATGACTATATAGGCTAACTATCAAAAGTAAAAACAGTTGACTCTACAGGTCTCGTGACGTTGGCACTTTTTTGAAAAGAAGGATATTTGATTGGTTAATATTTGTGGAGCTCTTCTGTTTAATGATAAAAGAACATATGCATGGCTGCGTGGATAAATTTGACTAGTTTGTGCATTACCCAATATTTAAGATGCAATTATAAAATGGGTATAGCTCGATTAGAAAATTAGAGAGCATAATTGTACACAAGAAATCATACCTGTTTCACCTATATGCATTTTACTGCAGCCCGGAGTTTCGCTTTAAGCAATCCCATTCTTATATCAAAGCAGTCATAAAAAAGAGATTAAGCAATGAAATACTTATCCTGTAGCAGAACGCACTCCGCTCCCATCATAGATACGTGTCCATTCATAATCGTAGATCAAAGCACAGAGACACCTTTTCTGTCCCATGTTTTAAAACTGAACTTTTAAAGCAATCTCTATAATTAAAGGGTTTTTCCTTTTTAATAAACTTCCTGAACACGTACAGATTTTACCAAATATATCGTCTTTTAAATGTGCATGCAGACGGTTTTACTATCCCCAATTTTTAAACTCTTAATATTATTTGGATTTAAATTTGAATTTAACTCACATGGTCGTGTTGCCCCACTTTAGCTTATATCTAAGGCTATGTCATTATGTAAGACACTAATCTCAAAGCTAGATATAGCAAAAATCTGTAATGAAAAGATAACGATTTCCTTCTATTATATTATTATTCTCTTTTCATAATAATATAATGAATAGAGAAATATCTCATAAAAATTCTTCAAAGTTGATCAATTTAACCAGGTGTTTATGGAAAGCATGACGTCATTGTAACTAAAATTGGAAGGGAGGTAATTCCTAGGTAATTCCTAAGTAAGTCCTAAGGTAATCTAAGTTTCAGTCTCCTTAGCATCACATAAAATCATTTGATTAAAACCGGAATAGGGCTTACCTCCATGACTTACATCTGCTTTGATGTCATTCAGCTGTAGCCTACATCAATGCAATTCCCTTTTTAAAGATACCAGTCACCAAAATCAGGCAAACCAACAAATTAGAAAGATAGGCCTACTAACACATTTAATCAATTTTAAATGAATAACATTGTTAAATGTTATGTTGCTACATAACGCATTTTCAAATTTGTATGCACCTGCAAAGTAGAGCCCCCTCGTCATTTCCTGGTCATGGAGTAATGGTGCGGGCTTATCCCTATAAGTTCTCAGTCTGCGTTAAAAGCTATATGGTTGATGGTTACACAATGACATACAGTCTGATTCAAAACATGGGGGTCAACTGTAGCCGATGTATTCAACATTACTGCACGCGGAGTTTTGTCTTGACGCTTTAAAACTATTGCAACTGTGATGTGAATTGCATCATGTGTGTTCAGAGTTTAATTTTCCCTCTTTTAAAAAAAGATTGATGACATCAAAATACTTGGAAAGCTCCGAACCAATAAATGGGTAAAAAAATAAGCATAACCTGTTGCCTTCATTCCTGTCACAATTGAAAATAACCCAAACTGCTTTACGTCATTACCTTCAGATCTTGAATAAAAAATATCAATGCAGGATCTACTTTTAGTCAACATCTGGATACCTCGTATATGTGAGTGATTTCAAATTTCTTCCAGTATAACCCCTGATGATGCTGAACACATTACAGGTAATGCCGCCTTTCGCCTTGATCGGGCTCGCTAGATGCAGAGTTATATATCTCTGATCGTCTATCATATTACGTAGCCTTATCTAGAGATACAGAGTTTGAGCACTCCTAACAGCGTAATTTTAAGTTTTGACATTTACCGACTTTTATGTGTTCAATAAACTACAGTCCAATACTGGTTTGTAATCTCAGCGCTGTGATACATTTGGTATGTCGATTCCAACCTTTAATATTCCAGTAGCTGCATTTAAAAAAATGGAACATCACGGTCCAATTACTTGTTGCAATGTCGCCATATTTCTTACCTGGTCAACATCTCCCATAATGCATCATGCTACAGGAGATCCCGCTGTTGAGCATGCGCAATTACCCGATTAGAAGCGCTCAAACTCAGTAGCTATAGGTGTTGGCTATTGTTAAACTCTTGTCCTGTTTATATTTTCGCCCAAGTTGTTTCAAATTGTCTTTCAAAACTGGCATTCTGACGGGCAGACTGCATGAAATCTTGTATATTTTCAACATTCTCTACGATTTTATATATCCAATAAACGTCTAATAATTTATACGTTTTACTTTGCTTAAGCAAAATCGTTGAAAAAATATTTTGTAATTCCATTGTTTGGAGATCAGATGGATAAACAGATGAAAAAATATTAGAAAACTAGGCAGAGTATGAGCTCAACAGGGGTAGGACTATAATTTTCGGCGGCGACCTCCTGGTGATGCTACAACTTGTCCCCTAGCTGTACGGCGTCTCTCTAACCCCGTCCTTATACTATGTCATCTGGGAGTACGTTCGGATTTGTCCCTGAATGACGCATCTCTTACCAAGTCCCTGTGCTATTTCATCTATGAGGAGTTTCGGATTGTCCCATGTATGACGCCTCTCTGACCAAGTCACTATGCTTTGTCACCTGTGGGTACATTCGGATTGATCCCTGTACGACGCCTCTCTGATCAAATCCCTATGTTATATCATATGTGAGAATATTCGGATTGTCCCCTGTATGTCGCCTCTTTAACAATGTCCCTATGCTATGTCATCAGTGAGAACATTTGGATTATCCCCCTTATGACGCCTCTCTTATACCTTTCCTATGCTGTATCACACGTGAGAACATTCGAATGGTCCCCTGTATGGTGTCTCGTAAACCCTGTTCCTATGCTATGTCATCTGTGAGAAAATTCGGATGGTGCCTTGTTAACCCTGTCCCTATGCTCTTTCACCTGTGAGAAAATTCGAATGGTGCCTTTTTAACCCTGTCCCTATGCTCTGTCCCCTGTATGGCGCCTCTTTAACCCTACATTGGAATTGTTTCCTATATATGACGTGTCTCTACCCCTCACCCTATGCTATTTGTAATCTGTGAGAAGATTCGGATGGTCCCCTGTATGGCGTGTCTCTAACCCCCTACCTGTGGTAGGTCATCTGTGAGAACATTCGGCTTTTTCCCTGTATGGCGAGTCTCTAAACCCGTTCCTAAGCTATGTCATCCGTAAGAACACTTGGATTGTCCGCCGTGTGGCGCCTCTCTAACCCCGTACCTATAATATGTCATCCGTGAGAACACTCAGATTGTCCGTTGTATGGCGCCTCTCTAACCCTGTCCCTTTGCTATGTCATCCGTGAGAACACTCGGATTGTCCGCTGTATGGCGCCTCTCTAACCCTGTACCTATACTATGTCATCCGTGAGAACACTCGGGTTGTTCGCTGTATGGCGCCTCTCTAACCCTGTCCCTTTGCTATGTCATCCGTGAGAACACTTGGATTGTCCGCTGTATAGCGCCTCTCTAAACCTGTCCCTTTGCTATGTCATCCGGGAGAACACTTGGATTGTCTGTGG
>JAVFBW010190874.1:0-10296 GCA_034783835.1 Mopalia ciliata
AACTCACACGTCATCTAAACCCTTGATTTTTTTTAATGCAAACAACTATTTAAAAACTGTAGTAGTATGCGTTGTAACAATTAGTTCATTAAATAACTGAATGAAATAATTAATGAGAGATTAAATGAAAAAAGGAGTGAACGAATTAACGATTGAACGAATGAATGAATGAATGAATGGGTAAAAGATTGAATGAATGAATGAATGAATGAATGAATGAATCAATGAATCTACGAATCTATGAATCAATGAATCTATGAATCTATTAATCAATGAATCAATGAATGCTTTTACCAATCACTTGAGCTATAAGAGACATATTTGAATTCATGCAATCAAAGTTACATTCAGCTGAAGAGCAGAAACTGACTGAGAATAATAGTTTACCTAAATGTGGGGATAAGTTGTGTGGTACCGTTAGTCTTAGGTTTGTGTTACTGTCAGGTTAATCATGTCAGTGAAAAACCCAATGTACAAGTACTTCAATTTGCTATCAATTAACCAATCTGGACAGTGATCAAAACTAGGATTTTTTCACGGAAAGGGACCATAAAGATCCTCATTATTTGTTCTATAACATTTAATCTTTGATATTCAGATTAAGGGTTTCATATACTTCAATTGTCGTGTTTGGGTAAATAAATTTGTGGATGGTTTAAATTTGCTCATGGCAAAATAGATATTAAAATGCCACTGGTATGTAAACTAACAATTAAACTCAAATGCTGGTCTCTAATTGACTGAAAAACTATCAACCGCTCTGGAGGTCAAACAGATGATTTTATCCACAGGTTAGAGATTAAGATTATTTTCTCTCGGCTAACATTAATCTCAACTTAATCCAAGACAATCCGTCTTCCTCATAGTCATGGAAATGTGACTGACACATCTCAACTCACCCGGTGAATAGTCCATAACGTTTTATTATAAAATGCACTGGGATATTGATACAATATATCAGTTTCTTTCCAACGTTCGGTGAATTTAGTGCAAAACATCTCAGAAAATGTCAGGAAAGAGAAAATTTGGTGCCAGCTTCGAAAGAGACTTGGATATAACTCAGAGTTTATTGAAGTACAGAAAAACATCAACACCTGTGGCTTTAACCAGGCCTGCACTTTGTGTTAGTCAAGAAGAACTGCGAAGTATGGTAGATAAGTTTGTGGGCATCTATGAACAACTTGACACACAAAATGGTGTAAAACTGAAACCCAACTACACTTACACAGAAATGATCTTTTTAGCCGTAATGAGATCCCCAAACTTTTGTTTGCCCATCACAGAGATATACAGATATATACAGACACGATTCCCGTTTTTTAGACGAACGACTAATCAGCAATGGAAAAACGCTGTCCGTCATAGTCTGTCCAAAACGAAATGTTTTCAGAAAATAGGCCTCAAGGACCAGAAGCCGAGAAATGGTATTTTAAACAGGTCGGTAAACACTTAGGTTTACTTAATAATATTTGCACATCATAATTCATTTAATTCGATGTCATCATTTAATGTTTTTCATGTAGTTACCCATTTGCCATTTAATATCTATTTAAATTTTTTTTTTACAGATCTGCTTTCTTGTGGACTATACTGCCAAGAAGTTTGTTGAGTTTCGCACGAGGAGACTATCGTCCAACTAACAAGTTCTCCGGATCAAACTCATTACGGTCGGCCTTTAATCAGGTAAATGCAGGAGGATTGTGGGAGGCGTGTGTCATAACTTTGTCTGAAAGAATAGATGCCTTTCAGAATATTTTGGATCAAAGTAAAAGTCCAGCAAAATTGTTTCAACTTCAAGTCTGTAATGTAGATTGCAACAGATGTGATAATGATTCCGCGGAGAACGACCCCCTTACGCCTCCTCTGACAAGTGATACAAATATGTTAAAAAATGACTTCGTCTGCACAGACCGTATCTTCCCCTGTTCTGAGTCATTAGACAGCTATAGTGATATGCTTTCGCTTCATCCTGAGAAAGAGTCTAGTTCTACAAGTATTGATTCAGGCTATGATTCATTTGAAACACCAGAAAGCTTTCGCAGAATTGGCTCTGTCTGTTTGAGTACATTTTCTAGTGCAGAAAGAGAAAATATAGAATCACCATCTAGTCAGTGGTTATCAGCTAATCTAAATCCGCATCACAGGTCTGGTTTTCTCAAAGACGAAATAGAATTGGGTTGTGTACCTGAAGTCAAACCCGAGTGTATTTATAACGTTCCGATGATTCCTTTTCTACCTCCATTAAAACTTTCATTTGATGATGTTGACACAGGCACTGGTAACGTATCGTATGATGCCATTACTTCTATTGAAGAGAAGGATTGTCGGTTTGGTCAAGAAGTTTTCATGAACTTTCCAGTGTTGGATAGTTTAGTGCTAAAAGAGCTGCTATACGTTTAGCCCTCTTGCAAAAATGTATATCTTATAAATGCATATGAAGTGCTGCCATGTTATCTATGTTAAATGTGTGCTTTCGAGTAAATAAAAAATGTAGGCTATCAAAACTATTGTATTGACTTTGTCATGCTTTATTTAGCGGAATTAAATGCAATGGGGGATTTCTGACATTTTAAAACTCTGAATTGTCCCTATGAAGACATGTTCTATAATAGTGTTATCTCACTTTTAGTTCAATAGCCTTTCCAATGTTTAATTTATTTATTCCCAAAACGAAAAGAATGCCAGATATACCTTTTTACCGCATATGGATTTTCTTCTTGTAGTTATTTTTTTGTATCCGTTTTTCATAAAAACAACTTACACATATTTGACTAGTCATTACTGCAGAACCAATTTTATATTTTGAAATATTACACAGTATAACCTTTTGATGAGGTCTATACGGAACATGCATTACTCCTTTAAATTAAATATTCACACTATAAAATGGTGAACCGAATAACAGAAATTATGTTTAAAATATCTCAAATTCAGCCAGTTTTATTTAAGGCCAATCGACATTGTTAGTCATCCAGGTATACGCCGTAAAATTCGTGGCAATACTTCTGTCCAATCGGATATACATTATAAAAATTTATACCAACAGTAATATAATGAACGGTAATGGCCTTTAAATTCGCTCTATATTGAGTTATACAGAGCCTAGTCCTCATATAAAGCTTGTCTTTTGGCACCAGTCAACGTTACATATTGGGTTGGGATGTATGACCCTGAGTAGGTTTTGGATTATATTCTGTTCTTATATTTGCATTCCACACGTTTAATAAATTAATGCAGTGTAGGTTTGAACTCCCGGCTCGTTAATTGTTGGTTTCCTTGAAAGTTTATCAATGAATCTGATGAGTAAAATCAGATTGAAATCTAAACTATTCAGCCGTCTTTGTCTCACTGAGGAAATATTCATCCATATATAACAAATAAAACCAATTTATGTTATTCGCTTCACCAGTTTATAGTATGGATATTTGATTTAAAGGAGTAAAGCATGTTTGTCATTTTTTGACACAGGGGCCTCAAACAATATGTGTTTATTACTCTGCACTAAATTACTTATCGAAGACGATTTGCTTGGGAACGTTAACATGTATTTTTAAAAGCAATCACACTGGCACAGGGACATAGAATAATTAAAATCGAAGAACCATCTAATGTTCTAGATAACTCCCAGATACAAGTTTCTCAGTCTTTAACATATATGTGCACATTGGTACCAGTGAGTACATCTGTCTTATCTCTCTACGCTGTGGTTGTTGTGATAACTAAATAAACGAAGTCTTCTGCATGTAAAGGCAAGTAACAGAAAACAATAAATAAACAAATGAGACTGTATTCTAATATTAATAACATCTATGAGTTTATAAATCATAAACGAGCTCTTATCTATCCAAGGGCTACGTTTACTATAAGCACTTTTACAAATAAATATAGATTTGGCATCTGTTGCCAATAAACTTATGAGGAATGTCAGAATGATCAAACACGTAGGCTATGTAATTGTTATGAAGTTGTGACATATAGCAGCACATATATGATGATTCAAAATAGTAGAAATTCTTGCAAAATCGATCTATCTTCCACGGACATTGTCAAATCTTTCAGAAAATCAAATGAAGGACGAGTTGGAAAACAACAGGCTTTGTCAAAGTTTGCTGCTGTTTCATTGTCTTCAATGATACAAGGTAAGGATCTTATCTTGTTGTCAGCTTCTGTATAAATTTCTTCAAGAGGCGGTAATTCTGGGATTGTTGGAATGTTGAAAATTATAGTTGGATCTACTCCAGGTATTGTACTGTCGGTCTGATTGATATTTTCAATAGCAGAGGGAGAAAGCAAAGGGGACATTCCAGGATAAACCAAGGATGATCCATGTTCAGGACTCGACAGATCCCCCATTGTATCGTAACCACTGTCAGACGGACTCCTTGAATAAAATGAATCATTGTCCATCACACTACTTTGGGTAAAATGAGTGGTACTTGGAGATTGATAAGACATGTCTAAAGATGATGCAGCACTTGTGTTGTCTGGACTCATTATCTGTGAAACGTTCTGGCTAGAGGTTGGAGAAGCAATAGGCAGGCCAGCGTCAAAAACATCTACATTCAAACAATTGGTATAGGTTATATTACAGACCTGTAGCTGGAATATTTTGGCAGGACATGTGCTATTGTTAAGGATATTCCGAAAAGCTTCCGTTCTACTGGCCAGAGTGACAACACATCCGTCCCATAAACCACCAGAGTTAAGTTGTTGAAATCCTGATCGAAGAGCGTTTGTTCCGGACAATTTATTCGAAGGGCGATAGTCTCCTCGAGCAAAGTTAAGCAAACTTTTTGGCATAATTGTCCAAAGAAACGCAGACCTGAAAAACACAAAATGTAATTTAGAGCAGGTTGTAAAATGTGACATTTTAGCACGGAAATCTGTTTTCCAAACTAAAAGAACTCATAACGGTAATATTTAAAACATATTTGGTACCTGTTGAGAATTCCATTTCTTGGTTTCTGATTGTGTAAACCAATCTTCGTAAAACACCTGGTTTTTGAGAGACTGTGTCGTATGGCGTTCTTCCAATGTTCTTTTTTAGTGTGCTTGAAGAAGTTGAAACGAGTCTCGATGTAGCGGTAGATTTCACTGATAGGAAGACAAAAGTTTGGCGAGCGCATGATCGAGAGAAAAATCAGCTCTGTATAAGAGAAGTTTGGCTTTTTTGTACAATTATTGTCGGGATCCAGCCCCTCATACACTTTAAAAAGTGTCTGAATTGTCACAAGGAATAGGATTGACTTTAAAAACCCTGGCGAGGGGGGCGCCTACAAACAAGTCCATGGACCAACAGGCAACAATGGAGAAAGCCAAACCGGGTTCAAAACTCCAAAGGCAGTTCAAGGTCGGATTGGAAACGACGGCCCACAAAGAAGAACAGAATAATAAAACCCAGGTAATGTTTCCTCTTTTTAGAGCTGGCACCATTTCTTTGAATTTTAGGTTTTGGGAAAGCTTATCAAATGCTATGTGGGTGTTATTGTCCGTCTGTTTTCATAGTTTGCCTTCTCATTTAAGACCCCCTAAACCTATTGTTGTAGACAAAGAGGAAGATGTTATGATGAACATTGACAGTTTCGAGTTACTATCGGCAAGTGTCATAGAGAGAACTAAACACGAAAATGGGGAGTTTATCTCAACCGGTTTCCTAGAACTAAAAACGGTGGATCTTGTCGTTTGATTCTAAATTTAAAGATGTTAAACAATCTAGGGGTTTATGAACATTTTAAACTTTTTCTGCTGTTTTGTTACTCATTGAAAAAGATTCTTTTGCGGCCTCAGTCGACTTAAAACAGGCTTATTACTCAGTACCAATTCACCCTGCTTATAGAAAATTTTTGAAATTTATGTGGAAGAATAAAAAAAAGAAACTTCACACTCGTTTGGATGTCGATAAGTTGAACATACAAGAAAAGTGGTTTAAAATAATGATTAAATTCCATTTGCTATCCATTAAGGACGGTGTACTATAAAAGTCATGTTCATAATGTAACCAGTTCCACCGGAAATGTAAGAGAGTAAAAATGGTAAGTTACAACTTGATGAAAGCATGTCAATAGCGCGTTATGCCCTCCATGAGTGTTCACAACTTCGAAACAACGTCTCCTTATGGATTGAATGATGTGTCTGAACACAGCTTGGGGATACGTCGCCATAATTTAACCAACATGACACCAAGTTCCTGTGGAGGGTTCTTTACTTGACGGAGTCTTCTGCCCAACACATCCCATACATGTTCGATGGGATCTTGAGGGCCACATTGATGCCAGCATTTCTAAGAAAATGCTGCGTTAAGTTGGCCGTATGAGGACTGGCATTATCTTGTTGGAATGTCAGACCTGGGCCATGAGCTGCCATGGATGGCAAATGCTCTGTAATCAACACTTGATCTCTGTATCCTGTAGCAGTTAAGTTTCCTTGAACGACCACCAGTCGGGAACGGGCAGGACTATAAGGACACCACAAACCATAACACTAGGCCTACCGCCCCCAAAACGGTCCCCTTCCTACACACAACTCTGGGAGTTCCGTTCAACCCGTCTCCGCCAAACTCTCCTATCAGCGAAGTGCAAAGTGAATCTAGATTCGTCACTAAAAACGACTCTATTCCAATCACGCTGAGTCCATCTCATATGTCGTTGTGCCCAGAGAAGCCGTTGACGTCGATGTAACTGTGTTAAAATTGGTCCATGATATGGCCGGCATGATGTCTTCGACAATGCATTTACCTCTATTAATAATAATAATATCTCTTGTATTTAGTTTCAAGAAAATATTTAGAAATTTATGTGTAAAGTTTTTTTTTGTGACTGAGTATTGTTTGTAAAGAATCTTTTTTTTTAGTTATTATAAATATCGATGTTGAAAAGGAGTAGACTTTTTAAAATCCAGTCGAACAGAATACTGTTTTACAACAGCTTTATAAAGAATCATCAACACAGAAAAAAGATATTTCATACAATTATATCTCCAATTTATGTATATGTATACCGTCTGCTATGAAGGAACATTAATTTTCAAGCAAAACAAATATATTTCAAACTGATTGGAAACTCACACAATGGCTGCTATGCCAAATACGTATACATATGCAAAAATGTGAAGAAAATACTCAGTAAAGTCAAACTCCTCAGCGGTAGTCTTAATATTTGCACATTAAGCTCGACTTGTTTATCTAGATTCGATTGTTGATATAAAGAACTAGTCATTTATTTCGAGAAGTGACAAACATAGTCTGTCCTACAAACGCTGTAGTTGACCTATCTATTGAGGGGTTGTGCATGTCAAGTAATGTTCAAGTTTTACCTGTTATACTCTCTAACGTTCAGCACAATTTAAAGCACTCTTTGGTGTTCCGCTTCTCTGAATGTAGGCCGTATAAATAAATACCACATAGACCGTGTGCAGACCACATTGTTCCACAATTTATGTGAACAATTATTTGAACAGCTGAGGTCGAAGACCATAGCTTGATTGCTGTTGAGAAGATTAAACTTTGGTATCCGAAGAGTTACATAGAAAAATGAGTAGAAAATACTACAGTTTCGGGTTTTCCCTGACTTGATCTGCCAAAATACACACTTTTCTTAAGCCAAGGTTCCCAAAGTGCGGATTTAGTATACATTAGAAAAAAATCCCTTTAACAATTGACAAAACAAGACATTCTTTGTATATATTTTATAGATACCGCTTTAGTGCGCTATTTTTTTTTATTACAGATAAAGCAAACAACGTAACATAAATGAAACAAAACTTATGTCATTTGTGACGGTATCTTTAAAAAAGTAACTACCATTTTGGACGATAGCCGTTTGGCGGCTTAATTGAAGCTAAGATACGAACGCATTGGATAAAAAATATCTTAGTGATTGTCACCCTTTTGTTCCATCGATAATTCCCAAATTAGGTATAAATCACGGAGAGAAAATCTTCAAATAGAAAAAAATTGGTTTGTCAGTTGGGATTTGAACCGTGATACGAATAAAATGGTTGAGAATGCCAACATTGATAATAAGTAATGAATTCTATTTGATAAGCAATTTACTCAGCGCCCACGGCACCTCCGTCTGACTGATATCTTTACACAGATAGTACGTTAAAGCGTCTTTTTGACGTCTATAGTGGACTCAATACAAATATTAGTTGCCTGTTCTGCTTTAGCTCTGACCGCATCAGGGCAACAGTTACCTCTGAATACGGGCCGACTTTAATATATCAGTTGGTATTTGTTTTTTGGGGGAAAATATTGAGAATATGTTTACACCGCATTACTAACCTATCGTGATATTATCAACTCTATTGTATATGTTTGCTCTATGATCAGATGTAGGTCAAGCCTGCCATAAAAAACACAACCAGCGGTACTGTAACACTGACTGATGCTTTCACTGATATTTTAGTAGTTTGTTTGGGGTTTAACATAGTACTCAAGTGTATTTCACTTATATGACGACGCATTTTCCACATCACACTGTTCCTTGCAGTAGTATAATGGAAAACTGGGAGGAAACCTCGTTGAAACCACCCACGCGAATGCCGGAGCCACATCGTATGACTCACTGATATACCCAGACAGACTCGATCCCGTGAACGGTAAATTGGAATAGGAGGAGGAAGCGCACACGCTACCACTAAGCCACGGCTTAAGTAGATAGTTTTGTACGAAAGCGTTCAGGTTATAGATAAAGCCAGATGCTACAATGGCTCAGTTGATTGGACAGAAGCAGTAAACATCTGAAGTAGTAAAAATCGGGTAGTTGGTGGCCCAATCAAATTAGCAATGACTACCTCTGGAAGAAATTGGTTGATGCTTATGTAACAGGTAACAGATCGCTGTTACAAATTCCTCGTATTGATGGCAGCTGTTGTAAACCCAAACATTTCGTTGTTAGTCTCAGCAAGCACTCACATCTGACATATTGCTTTCACCTAACATGTGTGGGCAAAACCAATCTTGAAAGAACAGGATGTCAAATGGTTTCCTCATTAACAGAGGGAGTCGTCTCAAATCAGCGGAAGTTTTTTATTCATACAACAGCCACGCACGTTTTGTTTGTAAGGAAATATGCTATTCATTCATACATATGTGAATTGTATATACAAAATACGTAATCCATGGCAGATGGCCATAGAGATAATATAAATGATATTCCAATTTTAGATACGAGTTATGTTCTTTGTAGCGAGAGGACTGTCAAATGTCACTGCTGGTGGGTGAAAACAGATGTATTCGATTGATTGTTGTTTTACGCCACATTCAGGGAATCGGAAAATGTCAAAAGAAATTAGAAAGGAAACATGATATAAAATAAAAATTAGATTTTATTATCAGACCGAGAACCATTTTTGCTGAGCAAGGGTGCTTTTCGAAGCTTGTTTACATTACAACCCGTGGCGGTCGAGCCCATTTAACAAGAATCCATAGCTACGTCCCCTGGGCAAACAAGGTGACCACAACTCGAGTTAAGTAACCCTGTTACAATTATATTCAACTTATCATTGATGTGTTAACATGCAGACTGCCTGTGACTTTTCTTATTGACCCTCGCTGCATACTATTAACTATTCGCGTCTTATCGTAAAACGCCGTCATCAAACTGTTTATAGACTGTTTTTATAAAATCCGAGAAAAATCAACTGGCGACAAAATGACTTCAAAATGTTAAATTACCTGTTCTTCATTAGGGGCCCATGCGGTTTGTGATCATATCATACAGGTACTTTGTCATCAACTTACATTGTTTCTGAGTAAGTCTAAGACTAAAAAAAAATTACCAATGTCAATAGGTCTTTAAGGAAAAGAGTGAAAGCGATAATAAATCAATAAACAGATAAGTCAGGAGGGGTAATCTGAATTGCGTACAATAGCATGCAGAGTGGCTGGGGATTACACCAGCTTCAATAAATGGGTCCATAGGGGTTACCACGTTTAAATGTAATCAATTTGGTTGCCAACGCAATCACACAAATGCCTATTATTAATGCCTCTATCTGTGATAATGGGTTGATTTGCTGTTGTATAGAACTGTACCATTCGTGGCATCAACCCGAAAACAGCTCCCCCGTAATGTCTGTCGAATCAGTTTTCGTCCCTCGTGGTAATTTGCCAAAAGCACTGATTGACAGATTGCATAGGTGCAATGATGTGATGACAGCGAGCAAAGGTCAGTGTTGGGATTCGATTGTTTTTTTCTTTGATTAGGGTTTAACATCATACTCAAGGGTATTTCACTTATATGACGACGTACCAGCCCAATGGGTGAAGGAAACCACCCTCGACACCACTGGCAA
>JAVFBW010190885.1:0-19793 GCA_034783835.1 Mopalia ciliata
TGTAAAAGTAGGCACCCTTGACGCCACTGGCAACAAACAAATACAAGACAGGGCAATCACAGGACTAAACACAAGGAAATCACAAACAGATCCAATCGGTACCTAAAATTAAAGCTTAGTGTCAGAACAACAGAAGGGAAAGTAACAACTGTAGTATACAAACATCACTGTCTCAATTTTAATTTTCACTTTGAAGTATTTATCCATTAGAATAGATCTTTTTATAAGGAATAAAGACAGCATCATTATACCAAAACAAAACAATTGTTGCTGAGAGTTCAAATTACACGGGAAAACATAAAATTGATGAATTTAACGGTTTCATTTTAGAGATTCATCAAGGTATGTCCAGCATTCACTTTACCCTCAGACACTGCATTCTCCCAAATATACAAGTATGTTCAATTCAGAAAGATTTGAAAGCAATGCTACAAAGAATTGCTACTTTAATAACTGAGCCAAACAGTATAAACACTGTTTAAAAAATCATACAGGTAAAAATATGACCCATTGTGTGGACTGAATCATGATTTTGTTTGAACTGGTAAAAGAAAAACATTCTGGTGCAATGCTGAAATCAATTCAATTTTAATAGTTTTTTAAAAATCCAAAGTGTACAATAACAACATTCTGCATGTATTTGCACTTGTGGTATTTTTTTTTTTTTTTTTGTGGGACTGCTGTGTAGTAAGGAGAAGAGAGGCTTGCAAAAACAAAGCAAAATGTTCCACAACATATTCAGGAATGGTGTACACAAAACAATTGTCCATAATTTATAAACTGAAACATACATGATTAAAAGAAAGCAGTGCTAACAGTAATATCTCACATGTGAAAAAGCCACAAGCCACAACATGGAAGATCAGGAAATGCTCCATTAATATTTGCTTACATACAATAATATAAACTGCACCCACTACATGAACACATACATACAGGACATATATAACAAATCAAAGCTGCAATTTCATTATCAAGTATGGCAAATTAAAAAATACTGTCTCAGCTTAATTTCTGCCTTGTTCTTCGTGAAATTAATCTCCTTTGTGGCCTTGACCTGGTGCTGCCATCTGGTGTTGAGGATCTGAGGCACATGTGGCCATCTGCAGCTAATTGGTAACCATTTCGACATCTACAAATGTAACTTCCTCTCGTATTGTGGCACACATGACTGCAGGGACGGAAGTGGTAGCATTCATTAATATCTGGAGAAAAAAAATATCAAAAGTATAAGTGTTAATTTCTTCACAATGAAAAAACCACAGAAAAATATATTGTCAGACAAGTTCTATTTAAAACAGAACCCTATGTGTACATGTAGTCATAGAGGAAACGGTGGTGATTAAATAAATCTGAAAATAATTTTTTAATGTGTGGCATTTCCTACACAATGTAGTCAATGGACTCTTTATACCTAAACTAAGTAATATATATTTAAGCTTAAATACTTAAACAACTTTGTCTGGTGAGAGAAGTATTCACCATATAATTTTATAACATCCATGTTTTTAGATAAAGTAACTTTCACATCATAAGTGTCCAATCTACAAACTTCAGAAAGAAGGCTTACAGTGAAATGAGGCTTTGCTAGAAAGCATTTTATCAAATAAATAAGCTATGATTAAAAATGAATGATTGAAACTTCCAGATGCCCTATGTGATGGGACTACAGTACATGTACTCACAAGATTAAAAAAAGCACAGGGTTGAGAGCCATAGGCAAATTCACCTTCTACCACCCATTAGGGAAACTGACACTTTTATAAGTGGAAATAGATGTATTTTTTTTTTAATTAAACAAAAACTGTGGGAAACTGAGAATTGGCCTTTAAGCCATACAATGTTTCAGTTCTAAGTGAGCAAATGTGGAGACAGATTAGTGGTAAACCTATAGCCTCCTCCAGTTCCACAAGGGAGTGGACTAAAGGTAATTTAGGTAGGGGCAGAGTTTAAAAAAAAATTGGGGTGCATTTTGTGATTGTACAATTGTGCAATTGTAACTTCGATAACTCCAAAAGTGGCAAATACATTTTCGCTGGTATAATCTTTTGGGCGCATGCTGTGCATCTATATTTTAATATTGGATGCATAATACAAAATCTGGCTGCACCAGTGAACCTATGAATCCTTAATTTTAAGACCTGCTTTTGGTAACTTATAAACTGGTCACTGTGCTATTTGATTATTTGATCATCAAAGTATTTATTGATTGAACAAAACCAAATATATAAAAGTTGAATCAATAAATAAATGATAAATCAGCTTGATTGCTTGATTCATTAGCTGGTGACAAAGACTGTACTGAAGGGTATTTCACCCCACCCTTGATTGGTGTCTCTGCCAAACACACAGTAAATTTACTTAGATGGGGCACAATCATCAAACTATGCTAAACAAGAAACAGAAAATCCTGGTTTAATACCAGTGGATTTCTGAGACTCACCTAATTGACAACTGACACCAAAGAATCCAGGAGCACAAAAACACCTGTGTTGTTTGCAAGTTGCTCCATTCTGACATCTCACCATACAACTTTCAGCTAAAGCAAAACGAAGACACAAATCAGTGACTCAACCAAATAGTAAACAATTGTGTATATGTTTAGAAACACTATATTAGCCCATATATCCTCATTTGGACAGTCCAATTGTTGAAATGAAATTAAACCTTAAAAAGGTTGGAATCATTAACAGGAAAATTAATAAATATATAAATTTATATTGTCTTACCATCCTTGATAGGACTAGAAGACTCACCTGAGCTGTTCAGATCCTTCCCAGACAATTTCAAGTCATAAAAAGGTTCTCTCATTTGTCAGGCCAATTTTCAGCCAAATACAGGTCATCTGATTTTGTCAAGCCAATTTTCCGCCATTAATAGTTTCTGTGATTCCGTCAGGCTAATTTCCAGCTATTAACAGTTTCTGTGATTCTGTCAGGCCAATTTCCAGCTGTTAACAGTTCAAGTTCTGTGATTCTGTCAGTCCAATTTCCAGCTAATAACACTTTCTGTGATTCTGTCAGCCCAATTTCCAGCTATTAACAGTTTCTGTGATTCTGTCAGTCCAATTTCGAGCTATTAACAGTTTCTGTGATTCTGTCAGCCCAATTTCCAGCTATTAACATTTTCTGTGATTCTGTCAGCCCAATTTCCAGCTATTAACACTTTCTGTGATTCTGTCTGATCAATTTTCAGTTTATCTGCTTCTGTCAGGCCATTTTTAGCCATAAACAGGTTCTCTGGTTATGTCAGGTCAATTGTCAAACATTAATAGGTTTTCTTATTCAGTCAGGCAAGTAACCATATGAAACAAAGGTATTCTTATGCAATTGTATAACACTAAACATCTTGTCGCACTGTCACTAAACTATTTATATGTTAGTCACTTACATATGTTTTGACAAGTGCGTTTATCCTCTGTTAATTTGGCTCCAGGTGGACAAACACAGGTGTAACTGCCAGGTGAATTCACACACTGATGCTCACATACACCACTCCTTCTTGAACACTCATCAATGTCTGAAATATGTATTACATCAATACAGAGTCACAGATCTCTACCTTCCCTAACAGAGAATCATACAGCAACTTAATCTCTATTCATTTTTTTTGGTTCCAGTGAAAGCCTTAAAGCAAATTTTTGTAAAAAATATGAGTCTGAATTAGCTGAATATTTTATTTTCCAATTTATTATAAGTCCAATCGAAAAATATGGAGGCATATTGAAGTCAAAGGTGGATTGCTGAGCTATATTTTTTTGACTGGTCAAATAAACCCACTACAATAGAATGATATTTTGGTTTTACGGTAAACATGAATTCAATAACTTACCAGTCTGACAGTACTTTCCAGTGAATCCGGGTGGACAACGACACACTCCATCTGTACATCTACCTCCATTTCTACACCCAGGATTACAGTTCACACCTTACAACCGAGAAATATTAATAAGGAATATTATACCATTAAATCTGATTCCACCTTTCACCTTACCCGGGTAGAATTTGTACATTTTAATGTTGAAGCCTTGTTTGTTTTCCTAGTCTTACATGATTCTGATTACCAAACACAAATTTTATAACCACAGCCAAATGTGCATCATACCAATAATATAAGTTCATGACACAAATACATCTCTATTTTCTGAACACCTGCATTATCATATTCATCACAACATTATTTTCAAACAGATCTTTAAATATTTCAGGATTTTTCTGGTGATATGGTTTTCAATAGAAATCATACCTTTGCATGTTTTTTTATCCGAGTTCAGAACATAACCTTCAGGACACACACATTTAAAACTCCCAAAACTGTTCTCACACTTATAATGACAATAACGAGCCGGAAGACGCTTACACTCATCAATGTCTGAAAAGAAAATAGCAGTAACGACTCGTGTAAAATCCCAAATTACATTGTTATAATCAGTGTAACCTATTATTGAAATCCAACTACAACAGAAATTTCAAAATGAAAATATTGCTCTTGTAGACTCTGATTAACAAGGGGGCAACACTAAGGCATTTCAATGCTCATTTTCAATTATAATAATGAAATGAACAAAAATAAGCCGACTGGCAAACAGGTCCACCATTAAAGGCTTTTTATTAAAATATGTGCTCATTATCCCCTTTTCCTACTTTTGTTCTTCAAAGAGTAAAAGTTATGGTGTTTATCACCTTTTTTGGTGCAAAAATGCAATGCTGGCCAGATTTATAAGACTTCATCTCAAGTTTCAAGTTAATCATTACAAGCAATTTGTTTCAGAATTATAGTGTTTGCAAAACATACAAGCATGAATATTCTAAAATTATGTCATGGGCATTTTGTATTATGGAATTTGGTTAAATACAATTCACTCCGTCAACCCAACTCAATTCCATCTGTCGTCTTATTTATTCTCTACTTATCATGTTCACAACCCAAACAGGCATAAATATTCTAACATTATGTAATAATGGCCATTTCGTGTTATGGAATTTGATAAAATGCAATCCCATCGTAACAGGAGGAAGCTACATACCAAGTTTGAAGTTAATCTGTGAATTTTTTTTTTCAAGCTAGTGTGTTCTCAAACATTTGTGACTGAAGGATGGACAGATGGAAGGACAGACGGACTCCGAGTAGCATTTCCTAACTTTCCTGCCTACTATAGTAGTAGGGGAAAAAATTATTGAAATTAAGCTTAAAATCCACAATTATTAACAATTTTGTCCATAATTTTCAAATAAACAGCTTCATTTGCTACATGTTATAAAAATAAAATAAAAAATTGTCATATAAAAGAGTAGCAACAACGAAAATGTTTTAAGCTAGTACATCTTAAACAAAGCTGTTGAATACTGAAATTAATCTGTTACTAAGGATACTGTGTTAAGGCAAGATATTGCTTAGCATTATTGTAAAAGGTAACTTGCAAAATAAGTATAACAATTTTAAAAGCTCAGAATTAAATTTTTTTGTGTGGGCAAAATAATGATTACTCCTTCTTCTTACATTTCACCAAGCTTTCTGTACCAAAGTAAGTTATGCTGAAAATTAATTAGATTTACCTGTTTGGCAGGCATTCCCAGTGAGGCCTCTGGGACACCTGCAAACTCCACTCATACACTGACCACCATTGGCACAGGGTGGGTCACATTCAGTGGAAGATTTCCTCCGACACACATAGCCTGTGTTTGTTTTCACTAAATGCTCATCAGCCCTACATGAGGGAGAAGCTTCTTGTTGAATATTAGATACAGATGGGTCACCAACAGAAGCTGCTTTTAGACAGACAGTACTTCCCTTTGATGTACGAAACAGTTTCTCCCCTTCTTGACAAATTTGATATGAATCTTCTAACGGCTGAAGGCCTTCAACAGGAGCACAGCCAGAATCCAGTTTTCCTGTTAATGGATTTCGTCCACTAGGTGAGCAGGGTGTTAGGGTCTGTCTGGGAGGAACAGCTTGATGGATTCCTGAACATCGAGTCTGTCCTATAAGACTCTTCATCAAGCTGCTATCTCCACATAGTCCACGTAAATTAACAGGAATACACATATAAACCTTTCCTCTCTGGTATGGCTGGAAGCCTGAACTACACGACTGCCGTATGGTGTATTGGTAGGGAAGATTTGGATAACCTCCACCACATCCATTGCCATTCAAAATACCCTGAGCACAACCACCATATTGAGGAGGAACACCATGTCCATCATGGCCACACATTCCGGTCTGACAAGGAGTCATAGGGGGTAGAGCATTCCTACATCCTGCAGAGTTACAAGGGACAAAACCAGACCATGGCATGTTACCTGATGAAGAACAGGGTTGCCCATTTGAAATCTGAATTCCATTTAAGCAGTTTGCATTAATGGGTATTCCTACTCTAGGTATAGAACCTATACAATTTACACCAGTCTGACAAGGCCCCGGCATTCCAACATTTGGCTCACAGTTTGAGCCTCCCTGACAAGGATTAGGTCCAGCACAGTTCACTCCACACGGCAGTCCTGGTCCATAAATTTCTGATCCTCTTCCACCACAATTTTCACCAGGGTTACATGGTGGTTTTATTACAGAGTTTTCATACTCGGGACAATCAATCCCTGGAGTACAGGGTTTTCTTTTTTGATTAACAAATGCTGGTCTGTAGCTTCTTTCGGTTGAAGTAGGCAAAGGCATTAAAGTGGATGGGCTTGTTACTGCATAACTACATTTAGGTCCATTTGGTGTTTGTTTTAAAATCTGACCATGTGGACATGCATCTTTTTCCTTACTTGATTTTTTTGTAACACTGTCTTGTCCAAAGCCAACATATTCACATGGCTGTCCAGCCACTCCCTCAAAATAAACTTTGCGATATCCAGGAGGGCATTCTCTATCCTCCACCTCATCCTTGTCTTTACAAATCAATTTTTCTTTCTCGATTACGACAACATGGCCAGGAGGACAACCTTTCATTTTGTCAAGCTCAGACCCAGTTACTTTCGGAATGTTCCTAAAAATGATGATCTGAACTTTGCATGCAAACCCTAAAGGTGTCATGACTGATATTTGGCCTCTTGGACAAGAAATGGACTGGTCAATGATTGGTTGTAAAAGTTCATCATCTACACAAATATCACCTGCATTTGTAGCATGCACCAACTGTCCTGGTTGACACACTGAGTTCTTTTGAGGAGTTGATACAATGTTTTCTTCTGAATCCACTTTTTTAATGACAAGATGTCTACAAATAAACTTTCCATCTCGTAAGACTGGAACCTGACCACGGATGCAGATTGGTTTAGAAGAAGATGGAATTGAATTATCCACTGTATCCAGAATGTCTTTTCTGAAGAAACAAACAGTTCCAGAAGGTGTCACAATAGCTACCTTAGCAGGAGAACACTCGAACTCCTCATCTATAACTGGCTCAAGTGTTTCTTCATAGATGCATATTAAACCTGATACAGACTCCCCAACAAGCTGACCTTTGCTACATGCTGAATCTGGTGTAATAGCTGAAACAGTGGATGTATCTGGGTCCAATGAAATGGACTCACAAAAAATTCCATTTGGTCCGGATACTGATCTGTGTCCAAGGGGACAGGTGAATACAGCGTTTGACACAAATGTTGATTGTACCTGAGTAGCTGTCTCTGGCTTTTGAATTAATATTCTTTCTCTCAGTCGACATGATGTTCCAGAAGGTGTTAGGACTGCAACTTGACCCCCAGGACAAAACACTGAACTATCTATTACAGGGTCTAAGGTATTACGATACACACACAAATCTCCTGCTCCTGTTTTATAAACCATCTGACCTGTTCTACAGCCAGCTGAGATAACGTTTGATCGAGTGGTTAACTTTGGAGTAACCGGTACATTTATGGAACCGTAGAACTCCTCACTCAGGATTATTTTCTTTGCTTTACAAGCAACTCCATTTGGTGTCAAAACACCTATTTTCATACCAGGGCAATCAAATTCCTCATTAATTATTGGTTTTCCAGCTTCTTCATCTACACATATTCTAGAGGATTTAAGTTTATAAACTTTTCGCCCAGCACCACAAGGGCCAGGGACACTTGTGACATTTTCTATTTTAGCTAACTTTACAAATATTTTTGCACTGTTCATGAAGCAAACTGGTCCATCTGGAGTTAGTACTGCTTGTCTGTTTTTCTTACATAAAACAGTGGGATCCACCACTGGTTTAGAAGTTTTTATATCAATGCATATGGGGCCATAATCTGTGTTTAACACCTTTTGACCAATATTGCAGGTAACTGTTTCTGTGGTAGTTGATAGAGACTGAGTTTCATCTGTCATACTGACCTGGCTGGTATAGACATCTGAAGCAGTAGTTGAAAAATGGAAACCAGCTGTTGATACATCAGAGGCATAGGTTGAGATGTATGGATAGTCTGTAAACAAGACATGACCCTTGGATACTACAGTGTTTGATGAAGCTGGAGTTTCAATTGTTGTAGCTTGGACACTTTCAGATGATGTATATAGATCAGATGGCATAATGCCGGTGGTCTCTGTACTTGGAACAGTAGTTGACACAACTGGGTCATGAGTTGCCACATCAGATATATAAGTTGTCATTTCTAACAAAGTTGTCGACATACCACGGTCATTAGTTATAATATCAGTGTCTGGGATGGAAGTTGACATAACTAGGTCATCAGTGGCTTCATCTGGTACAGAAGCTAGCATAACTGGGTCATCAGTGACTACATCAGGGTCAGAAGTTAACATAACTGGGTGATCAGTGGCTTCATCTGGGGCCGGAGTTAAAATAATTAGGTCATCAGTCACTTCATCTGGGACAGATGTGAACATAATTGGGTCATTAGTGGCTACATCTGGGTCAGAAGTTAACATAATTCGGTCATCAGTGGCTACATCTGGGTCAGAAGTTAACATAATTGGGTCATCAGTTGCTACATCTAGGAAAGAAGTTGTGAAATCATCTGACGTTTTCCCTACATTCATTATTTTTGCAGTGAGAAGTGATCTTAGCATGCAAATATCCCCTGATGGGGTAATGACTGACACTAATCCATCTGCACAATTAATGTTTTTATTTAGGACAGGTTGGTGTGTTTCTGTATAGATGCAGATTATCCCATAGTCTGACTGATGTGTCGTTTGATTTTCTCCACAAGACCCTGCTACTTGAGGCACTATATCTTTATTTACTGATTTAACTGTGCTCCCTTTGGTGGCTGATTTCTTTGCTGTTTGAACAATGATAGCAGAAATAAATTGACAAGAAGTCCCATAGGGTGTAAGAACTGGAACTTTTCCATCTTCACAAGATATATTCTTATCCAGCATTGGCTGTTGTGTTTCTTTGTCAACACAGATTGGTCCCACATCAGTGTTTAGGGTTAAGCATGTGGCAGGAGCTGATATATTGACAGCACTTTTTTGAATAGAAGACAACTTTGCAAAAATTACTTTGGTTAACATACAAAATGTTCCTGAAGGTGAAACCACAGCTGACTGTTCATCAGGGCATAGCATTTCAGCATCAATGACTGGAGTTTGGGATTTTTCAAATACACATATTACTCCTACATCTGTCTTAAAAACAATTTGACCAGACTCACATTTTAATAATGCAGATGTAGATGATGGTGCAGGTGAAATTGTTAGTGGTATTTTTGATAACTTTGCAAATACAACTGATTTTAACATACAAAATGTGCCAGTGGGAGATTGTACAGCTATTAGTCCATCAGCACAATCCATGGTATCGTCAATGACAGGCTGGTTTGTATGCTCATCAACACAGATTAGACCTGAAGTAGTGCCATGTATTACATAACCTTTTCCACAAACTGGTTGGGACACACCATCTACAGTATTTTTGTCAATGTTCTTGGAGATCATTATAAGAATAACGGATTGTGCTTTACATTGTACACCACTGGGAGTATAAACTGGTAACTGTCCTTTCTGGCACTTCACAAAATCATCAATAATTGGCTTCATGGTTATATTATCAAGGCATAAATCACCAATTTCAGTGTCTTTAAATATTTGTCCTTCTGGGCATATGTGTAAAGATACATTTGTTGATAAATTCTCAGTATAGTCTCCAAAAGATTTGAAAAATTTGCCAAACAAAATTGAACGGAGCATACATTCTGGTCCAGTTGGTGTTTGAACTGAAACCATTCCCACTTCACAAGTTACATCTGCATTGAAAACAGGCTGGTTATTTTCCCTGGATACACAGATGAGACCCGTTTTTGTTAGAAGTGTTAGTTGTCCATCAATGCATGTCTGATTTTGTGATTGGATAGAGAATGTAGCTAACATGAAAGAACGCAGTGCACAGAAGGTCCCGGATGGTGTTACCAAGGGTATCTCACCACCAGGACATGCTGTTTCTGGATCTATAACAGGCAATAAAGAGTCTTCATAAAGGCATATGTCTCCAAGTTTAGTCCAGAATACTTCCTGTCCACTCTTACACACTGATCTACCAGGGCCAGGAAATCTGGAAATAGCAGGAGAATATTTTGGAAATATTTCTGTCTGCAGCATACACTGAGTTCCAGAAGGAGTGACTATGCCAATTTGCTCTTGAGGGCAATCTTCTGTGTGATCAATTACTGGTGACAATGTATCTGATCGAACGCAGACTACACCAACACTCAACACCTGAACAATACTATCTTCGCCACAAGTAAAAATCACAGACATATTAGTAGCACTTATATTTATAGAAACAGGTCCCTCTTTGAGAAAAGTAAGAGTGTCATATCTGAATTTACATGTTGACCCAGAAGGAGTTACAGCTGGAACTTGACCTTCTTCACATTTTAATGTCCCATCAAGTTTTGGTAATAATATATATGTATGGAAACAAATTAGGCCAGCTGCTGTTTCATAGATTCTGAAAGCATCACAGGGTGGTGTTATATTTGCATGTACTGTGGGGTCAATGTCAATTGACAGAGCAGTAAATATCACTGATCTAGCTTTGCAAGCAGTTCCAGTAGGAGTGATCACTGGGATTTCATTATCTTCACACAACTGGGTTTCATTGGTCACAGGTAACGAATTATTTAAATGTATACAAATTGGACCCTCTAAAGTTTGTAACACTTTTTGTAATGGATCACAATACAAATCTGATGACGATCCATTTATCTCCAATGATATTCCAGACTGAAGTTTACAAAGCGTGCCTCTAGGGGTCACCACAGGCACTTCATTGGAGGGGCAGGAAGTAGTTTTATTGAAGATGGGAAGACTTGTGTTGCTGTGGACACAAATTGGACCTGCAGCAGTTTCTAAAACTGACTGTTTTTCGCCACAATATAGAATTGGTTCCGTGTCTGCAGGAACAGGCGTGAGTAAAGCTGACCTCAATCTACAAAAAGTACCTTTTGGTGTAATTATGGGAGCATGTCCATCTGAACATGACACAGTTTCATCTATCATGGGGAGTAGTGTTTCAGAATGAATACATATGGAGCCTGCAGCTGTGGCTAACACACTTTGTCCTTTCCTACATCTCCTTGCCACTGATTCCTTTTTAACACTATCTTTTGGTGATGGTTGCTTCAACACCCTGGCTAAAATTGCTGACCTTAATTTACACAAATTTCCTATAGGTGTAGCAAATGCAGTTTGATCATCAGGGCAATCTACTGTTTCGTCTATGATGGGAAGCAGAGTTTGTGAATCAACACAGATTGCCCCAACACTGGTGTCAAATACCTTTTGTCCTTCACTACATGTGTTTTCTTCACCAGTTTGGGGCTTTAGGTCATGTTTGTGGGATGTTCTTGTCAATATTGCTGATCGCAATTTACAAAAGCTTCCAGTTGGTGTAACAACTGATGCCTGACCATCAGGGCAGCTAAGGGTGTCATCAATGACTGGTAACAATGTTTCTCTATATATGCAAATAGCACCAGCTGCAGTCTGAAGTACAGACTGACCTTCTTGACAACTTTCAAGCTCAATGTCCTCTTCAGTAATTGATAAACCTTGCAGATCAGACCTTGACACGCAAAATATCGTTGCTGGAGTAACAAGAGCAACTTGCCCAGTGGGACAAGACACTTTTGTTTCAATTATAGGCTGTTTAGTTTCTTGATCCACACAAATATATCCTTTAGCAGTTTTGCTCATAAGCTGCCCTTTATTACAGAATCCATACAGTGTATGAAGACGCACACCTTCTCTTCGTTTACATGTCAATCCTTTGGCTGTCAAAACACCTATCTCTTCAAAATCACAAATTGTCTCATCATTAATCACAGGTTCTCTAGTAAACTTATCTAAGCAAAGTGATCCCGATAAAGTCTGAAACTCTAAGAAGGACTGACCACATCCTGATTCTAACAACAGTTGATCTATGTCAGTGACTGTCAATATTTTGCCAATCGCTCCGGCAGATCTACATATACTAGACTGTGGGGAAATAAATGCAATTTGATTTCCTGAACATAACGCATTGAAATCCACAACTGGTTCAGAAGTAGTATAATTTATACACAAAAGCCCAAAGTTTGTTTGTTGGAGTGAACTTCCTGATGGACAAATATATTCTGATTCACGGATTATTTCTAATCCAGTCCATCTACATTCTGACCCTAGCAATGTCTCAACTTCAACCTGACCATGAAGACAAGATCCTTGAACAATTGAAGTATGTCCAGTAGGTAAAAACAGTTGATTATTATCTTGGCATTGTTCTCCAGTAGATGTCTGGACCAACTGTTGGCCATTTGGACAAATAGTGTTGGAACTGGAATTAACGACCCAGGATTCAGTATAATTAAAAATTATAGGACCTTCATATTCCACATATACAGATGTCCCTATACAAATAGGCCCTGACTTTGTATCCATATAAGTTTGACCTGTGGGACATGATGGAGGTAAATCCCCTCTACCCTGTTGCAATCTGCTGTAATATTTACACTGGAAACCATTATTTGTTTTCACAGCAATCTGACCTGGAGGACAATTCAGTTTTGTTGTCTGATTCAGAGTTTGTTGAATCACATGAGTATCAGTTATATTAATATTGGACAGGGAGTTGTTAGTGATGACTGTTTTTGGTGCTAAAAGTTCATCTGTTGCAGGCTTACACTGAATGCCATTGTCTGTCTCCATCAGAGATTCTCCTTCATCACAAACATCTCTTTCAGGAGGACTAAGTGGAGCAAAAGGACTGCATATTGTTCCAGACATGGTTTTAATAGTTTGATAATCATCTGGACATGAAGATTCCAGAACTACTGTCCCTCGACATTCATATCCTGTATTTGTAGTAATCAGTGTGTGACCAAGAGGACACTGGATTGGGGTGGATAAAACATCTTCAATAGAAGGATCTCTACAGATGTACCCAGCTATCGTCTCAATGTACACTTCTTGTTCTTCACAATTAACAAAAATATGTTCGTCAGCTTTGTTGCGACACAGTATTCCCTGTGCTGTAATGATCATAATCTTGCCTTCTTTTACACAATAGTTGATAAATGGGGGTAGTGTTGCCTTGATGGGAACAGCTTCAGCAATTTTATTTTCTTCTTCCTCTACACTTTCTATCTTATTATTGACATCGATGTCAGTCTCAGAGTGAATGTTACCTAAGCTTTCTAAAACATTCCCATTGGATGAGCTTAAGTTACGTCTTGGTTGTAAGCTTTCGGCAGGCAATGGTTTACATACTTCAAAGTCATTGATCGTTATCTTTTCAAAACCAACAGGGCACTGTCCAAAGTCATCAATCTTTATTGGATGTGGTGTGGTTAGATCAAGATCATTCAAATCTTCTGGGTAGTAGCAAAGATCACCTCGACAGTATCTTCCATCTTTCTGCAACATTTCCTCCTCGTTCAATCCTTCTTTGGTTGTGACGGATGCTTCTTTTGTTATATTTGATATTTCATTACTTGAAACAGATGCTAGAGTTGTTGAACTGACAGCTTCCCTTGTTGAAGGGTG
Source organism: Mopalia ciliata (assembly GCA_034783835.1). Taxonomy (NCBI): domain Eukaryota; kingdom Metazoa; phylum Mollusca; class Polyplacophora; order Chitonida; family Mopaliidae; genus Mopalia; species Mopalia ciliata. Next base: position 13,963 of record JAVFBW010190885.1, read on the forward strand.
CACTTCAGTTGTTGAATTTATAACTTGATTCCCTGAAATTTGTGTATGCATTAAAGAGCTGGCTTTCTGGTTTGTAAAAGTAGGTAACTGTGTAGTTGTTGATATAGAGGACATGTGCTGACGAACAGTGGATGTCTTTAATGTCTTGTGTTGCTTTGCCTTTTTCTTTCTCTGCCTTTGTTTAGAATTTTTGCGTTGTTTAGATGTCTTTCTGGACTTTATCCTTGTCTTAATCCCAGACTTCATGACATCAGACAAAGTCTTGCCATTATTAGCTGGCTGATACATGAATGGAATGGTAGGTTCAATTTCAGAACGCTGATACACATCAGGAAAATCAGGACAACTAGTTCCTTCACAGGGCTGTGTATATCCCACTTCTGCTGTGCCGGGTGGGATTTCTTCCCAAAATATTGCTCTAGATCCTTGATTGGGTGGGCTTAACAGACTTGGGTCAAATTTCCCTTCATGTTCTCTATCATCAAAATCAAATGGCACAAGTTTTTTCCTATCATACTTTCCAAAAACCTGCTTTGTTAACTCTGGAGGAAGCTGCCCATATGTTGCTTGTGGGTTAAACCTTGATGGCATGTTATATGGATCAACTCTGCCTTGATGTGGACTATTTTGTCTGTAATGTGGTTGTCTAGGTCTTACAATATTTGGTTGTCTATGCTGTCCATTGTCTGGTTGACTGGGAAATTGAACATCTGGCTGTCTTGAATATTGTTCAGATCTGGCCGAATCTGATACATCACCAGCGGCGGTTGGGTGTGGGTGCCTTTTTGAAGATTGTTTTCTATGAATCCTCACTCGAGCCTGAATTGCCAGTTGAGGTTTTGATGAAATAGGGGGATTTTCACTGGGTACTTCCACTCGAGGATCTAACATATCATCTATGTATTGTCTCCTCTCATCCACTCGGTCAACCCTCTGAGATTCAACCAATGTCTTTCCTGAAAATTCAAGAGCATAATTAATTTCTTACAATGCTTCATAGAATTTAATTTAATAACAATCATTTTTAAGTATGTGAATAATTCAGAGGATATTGAGAGCGATATTTTTATAAAATAATATAAAATTTAGTCCTTAGTCACTTTATAACATAAAAAAGACTACAAATACAGAATGTTAGCTTTGCTATCTGAGATATTTTAAATAACATACATCAAACTTTAGAATTTGCTTCACAAATTATTCATTTGGCATTAATTTCACAATACATACGTGAAGTGTGTTCTTCAGGCAGTTGCACACATGTTTTTCCATCACTGTGTAGTTTGAATCCACGACGACAAACACAGAGGAATCCCCCAACTGTATTACGACAACCATGGCTACAAACATGGGAATATTCTTCACACTCATCCACATCTGGGGGAGGAAAAGTCAATTCAGCTTTAATTTTGTGAAATTCAGGATTAATGGTACATGTAGATATCATTGCAATATTATCAAAAGCTAACAAACTAATCACCATGAGTGTTATCGATATTAAGTATAAATATGCTTCATTCATACCTTGTATTTAATGAAAATGCAACAAAAATTTGACAAAATTTCAACAGGTTCATGAAATACAAAGCAATTATAAATGTTCAAACTATTTAGTTCAGTAAACTTTGACAGTGTGGATTAAATGACAGTTTAGTTCAGGACTTCAGGACTGTTAAAAGATTACTATACAAAGGAAGATATAGTTCTATATGTGGATGTATGGTTTATTATTTTTTATTATCCAAAATTCATCTTTCATTTTATTTCATTTAATTTATTTCACCTATATATAGTTATATAACTATCAAAAGAAAATAAACATACATTATAAGATATTAAATAAAGCATTTTAAAGGTAAAGTTAATTGGACATGAAATTAAAGTTATAGCACAAAAAACCAATACCACCCATTCAGGAATTCAAGAATTCAGAATCAGTTTATAATCGTTAGAGAATCAAATTAATCTGAATGATTACATTGCCAGTGGACTTCTCAGTGGCTTATTAAACATAGAGAAATATTAAACCAAAATGCCTTTACTTGTAATTATATTGCCAGCATATGCTATGTAAGTTGTCTCTTTATGCAAGTAAGGCCTCATTAAAAAAATTATTATTAAGATTTTGCTACCATACATGTACTACCATGTAGGACTGATCATTATAATAAAACAAAACAGGTTGAAACTTACATATCTTCCTTTTTATAAGACAAAATCTTATAAGATTTCTCTTTGGAATCCTATAAGATCAGTTAGGATTTTTAGTAGGATCCTATAGGATTTAAATTTCTAATTTTCCTAAAGGATCCTATAGGATGTCCAAGAGTTTTTTTCTGTAAAATTGGCATACAATAAAAAGTGATCTTTGCTTAAACCTACCATTACACGTTCTTCCATCCTGATTTAGAGTGTATCCAGAGACACAGTAGCACTGAGGTACAGCATTGATGGTGTGACATTTCTGATGACAGGTCAATCTTTCACAGCCACTGTCAGATACAGCTTCTTCTGTTCTCAGTTGTCCATGTCTCGCAGATCTGTCATATTTATATTCTGAAATAAAGATCATAGATTTGTTTGTTTGGCCAGGGGGGCTTTACTGTGTTCCAAGGTTATTTCTGGCACATGGTGGAGTGCCATTAATGTAACCAGTGCAGAAAATTACACCTGGCACCACTGACAACACAGAATCATGAACCCAAAACAAGTAAGAAGCAATAAGAAACAGGGTGTACATTTAAAGCCTGAGTCGTCACCACAGAACAACTCAATATTGCCCCCAACTCTGTGAACCAGTCTTTGTCTCAGAAGAGAAATAAGATAAAGGGTTTGAGTTTAGTAAATTTAAGATCTGTTAAGACATGTAACACCTTACAGTAGCTTATGAGGCAGTCAAGGCTTAACTCGTATACTTCATCTGCGACTTAAAAATTTTGTCCTTTTTATTCTGTGTATGTTTTATGTCTGAGTATGTCAAATTCAGTACCGTCAAGAAGTATTGTGTGTCCAAAATAAAAAAAGAAGATATTGGTGAGATTGAACCAACAGTGGTTTCAAAATAATCTGGGTACTTCATTTCTGAATATACTTGTGGTAAAAATAAACTGTATCACAGTTAACATGAAACCAGAACCTTATATAAACAAAATCATATGGTCTTTTTGAGTAGCGATAATGTTTTAAGAAACTACAGATAAAACATAATACATGAAAATTGAGAATGACTGCCTGTTGTTTGTGAATATAAATATTCTACCAGTTGATAGATATTAAAGATTGTATGGCTTTGGTTATCACCACATGTAAGGGTTTATAAACAAGTATAAGAGCTCCCCTTGTGTCTGAGTTTATTCCCAGTCAAACACTATTTCAAAACCACATGGCTACTTATAAACACTTACAACCTCCGATATGTTTTCACATCCAATTTTAATAAGTGTCAAAATCAAGAGAATGTGGGAGAAAGAAGAAATTAGATAATTGTTTATATATCAAATGATGTGAGTAAAATGTAAGTGGCTTGACACAACAAGCTCCCCATATGGTACTGTTACTACTGTAGTCATCAAGATTGAAATTAAAAATCTTGTTCACTCAGTATAACTATTTATGTAGTAAGTGTGCATATAAAATACAATAAAGCAGATTTTTCACAGAGCAATATACTATGACTTTCTCCAAAGATAATACACTGTTTCTATCCCACAAGTTGATATGATATTATATCCTCTTTCCACAAGACTATACTATATAACATGTACTATCACCAAAGCTGATATGACATTTATTACATTCCTCAAAGATAATTGTATGTGATACAATAGTCCCTAAAATGATAACCAATGTGTTTTAGATGACAGTAATTATGCATTAAGGTGAACTATTTTCATTTATTCTAGGCAAAACATCACGTGACATTGAAGATTACACGCAGACTGCCTGCCTGCACATGGCAAGAAACAGGAGATAGTTTGAGAAAAGCCAATTGTGCACCTAACTCTAGTTATGACAGAAGTTACACAGAATTTGAATGAATAAATACGTATTTAGTGTGAAGTGAACCATATGTATTAGTATGTATCCAAAAATGCAAAAAAAAAAAAAAAAGAGATCAAGGCGTGAGTTTACAGTCATCTTTGATGGTGCACCAATTAAGACAGACACTGGACAGAAAGAATTGACCGTTTATTAATGGTTAATTTCGCCTTACTCAGACCTACACTTGTAGGTTGGTCATTAGTTCTGTTCTTAAAGTCTGGATAACATGGGTGGGCTAAGGGCAATGAACTGATTTCAGTCCAGTTTTATCTTTGAAACCACAGGGCTGATGAGATAAAGATTCATAGTTTGCTGTCTGGATATAGTTAAGGGCAAGAATGGTATGTTTACAGGTCACACAAGGGGGTAGACTTAAGAAAACAGCAGTATTTTGATAGTGGTCTGGGTAAACAGATGGCCACAAGAGTTACCAAGTTCAGTAACACATGGAAAACACATGTCTGTGTATGTCCAGTGAGAACATGCCTCAAATAGCTACATCTACATCAAAGACTGACAACTTAATTCTGGTCAACAAGATACATGGCATCTTAAAGAGCAGATTTCCAATCACCCTGAATAACATAATTTTAATAAATTTTCAGAATAGAACAGGGTTCTGTAGAACAGAAACATATGTCCCGCAAATGTAATCTCATGCATGGCAATTACTGGTAATAAATAGGCTTGATATTTCAAATGTCAGCCCTAAATTGATGACACTTCTTTGTTTCTGTAATACTGCTTTCCCCAAAATCAGTGTAAGCAAGGGAATATGTTTAAATATCCCCAATCAAGAAAAAAACACAGCTAGAAACTTGAAAAAGAAAACGAGATAAAACAAAAAAAACTTTTTAAAAAACTTAGAAAGCTTCACTCAAAAATAGAACTAAGCACCTACACTCATGAACCAAACTTAGACATCATTCTCTCGAATGGAAATGACAATTATGTATGAATGCTCAATGGAAGAGATAATGTTTGCTTCCCTATTTAATTATGGCATTGAAGATCTACTGTACATTGTGACAAACAAAAAAATCACAGGGTTAATTGGTACATGTATATAGTCTTGTCAGACTGTCTCAGACAGAGCATTTGGAGGCTGTGGTTTTTTAACATCATTCTTGTGTCAATTGTATTTATCTTTAACTTTTAAACAGTATACCAAGTGACCCATCATAATACTGTATCTTAACCGCCAAGGGCTTATTTAAAAATCTCAATCTCAAATGTTAAATAAGCCTTAATTTAGACATTTGACCTTTTACATACGATACTCTGGTTCAAACATAGGTATACAATTCACTCAGGTACAAAAACCCAAAATTAATAGGCTTTCAGTATTTTTTTTATTTAGTTAGTCTGCGCGCATTTTGCTAAAAATTAGTGAATTGTCTCCATTTTTTTATAATCACAGAATAGGGCTGTAGCAATAGCCCCATAAAAACAAAGTTATATGGAAAATGAGTATTCAATTGTTCAATTTCTCTTGGTCTTTTACACAAATAAGAACCCATTATAGAAATATTTTTTTTATAAAGAAGAGAGCCAACATACAGTTAAAGATTAAACTGTCTGATGGTCCTCATCACCAAGGCTGGCATTGGACGCTGTCACACATATCATAAAACAACAAAGTCTTGATTTTTTAATCACAAGACAACTTAAGTAAAGGTAATTCTATTGCCACTGTGAAATCAACATCATCTATAAACCAGTGCACCATAAAAATGGTTCAAATGACAGGTAGAAATTCTGAATTTTACCCTGGGAAAAATAGGAAAATG
>JAVFBW010190886.1:0-10296 GCA_034783835.1 Mopalia ciliata
GACTAACAGTATGAGTCCTAGTGGAGGCGTGAGTAGTCGGTATACATGTGTGTTCTACCACCCATAAACATTTTCTCTCCACGTCTACTGCCCGGCTCAAATACACATCCCCAACGATCATTTTAATTGATGTGTGGACCTTTCGCTAATTGGTTTGCGGTAATAGTCAGCAGGTAGTCAGTCGAGGTGAGATAATCTCGTTAATCCCTTCGGCCGTTCGATAGGCATAATCTTTGAAGCACCCATTTTACAATTTAAATCTAAAACTACATTTTTTGCATTATCAAGATTATGACAAAAAGATTTCAGAAAGGCAAGAAAAGAAAATAGTCAAAATTTTACCCCTGACTAGCGGTAGAGTCCTTTAAGCGCTTCACAACAAAAAAGGATGGTAAGATTATAAAACTTAATACATATTTAATTACATTTGATTCAACTACAGTGCCAGACCATATCTACATTGGTCCTTACAGGATGAGGGTAGATACCTTCCTTCTCAACCGATCAAGGTGCTTCCAGTGATAGAAGTTCGGACACGGAACCTGTGTAGTGGTGGTGTGGTTTGCTTTCGCTGCTCTGAAGAAGGCCATGAGGGCTTCGGATGCATCAAAACAAGTTAACGCTGTAACTATCATGAGGCCCACATGCCCTCCTCCAAAGATGGTGGTTTTTTTCATTAAAGAAAAGATAATTCAAGTAATTAAACGTGATCCTTTCTTACGTAGCCAACTGACGATGACCAACATGTTAGCAAACATCAAAAAGAGAAACAAAATGAACCAAATAGGAAATACATAGGTGTTAAAAACATATGTCAATATATTTAATAGTTTAAATCTGTTTAAAACAATGTTTGAAGCTATTTACAATAATTCATGAAAATTAACCTCACAATACAGACCGATCCGTTTAAGCAACCCCGCGACAACTTCGCCAGCAATGTTGTCCCTTGGCAGTGAGTATCAAAAAGAGAAATAAATTAAACTAAAAAATAAATACCAAAATAGGTCAATATATGAAACAGTTCAAATTTAGATCCAAAAATTGTAAATATTCTGTTCAAATTTGTATTTAAAAAAACACCATCTAACATGTTTGACGATGTTTGAGTCTGTTCAATTCTGCGGTGTACACGGTTAAATAAATATCTTCAATTATGATAAAACAAGAGTGTGTCCTTTTCATCCAACAATTAAGTTGTATAGTGTAGACAGGTAATTTCAAACTTGGAAAATAGTTAAGAAACAGATGTGATTGTATTTTCTGATACTATAGCACGAGTTGTCTCCTTTTTCAACAGGGCCTTCTGGCGTTAATTCGACGTTAGCTTGTTCGACTATAGCTTGTTAATTTGACGTTAGCTTTTTAATTCGACATTAGCTTGTTAATTCGACGATAGCTTGTTAATTCGACATTAGCTTATTAATTTGACGTTAGCTTGTTAATTCGAGGTTAGCTTGTTAATTCGACGATAGCTTGTTAATTCGACGTTAGCTTGTTCGTTCGACGTTAGCTTGTTAGTTCGAAGGTAGCTTGTTGATTCGAAGTTAGCTTATTAATTCCAAATTAGCTTTTGATTTAAAAATTAACTTGTAATTTAAAAATTAGCTTTTTAATTTGACGTTAGCTTGTTGGTTAGAAGTTAGTTTGTCAATCGAAGTTAGATCGTTAGTTTGAATTTAATATTTTTTACACAAACGGCCGCCCATACTTCCGCCAAATATTATTCAAATTTAATTTGTCCATATAATTAAGGAAAGTTTCACTAGCTGGTGAATTGTTTGTATTACTATAATTAGCATAGTATTCGAAGGTTTCAAAACAATATTCAAATCTTATCCAAGTATAAAAGATTTGGTTTCAAATTTACTCAAAAGAGTACATGTAAATATCTTCTCGTAAAATGTTGACGTTTCTGTATATGGTCCATGAACATTAACTAGTATTAAGTTATCAGCTATATTTACCTTGGCTATTATATAATTGCCACCTGGGTCTACAATGATTTTGCTAAGGGTAAAATCAAATTTTTTGTTAAATAAAATTGCCCCTCCTCTTGAATTTGACCAATAAGGAACCATAATCGATTGAAGACCCCAATCCGCCTTTATTATATATTCCTCTACAGTGTTTACATGTATATTTTGTAACGGTATAATGGTCGGTCGTTTCTTGCGTAGGTAGTGAAGAACGTCCTTGCGCTTTGCCCTATCACCCAGCCCCCTACAATTCATGGACAAATTGTCAAATTCTGAATAGACATTGTAGGATATTAACACTTACAACGGAGACATGAATAATCTTACAGACATCGGCAGCACAGATTACATTCACACCTTTGTTAATGACTAACAGTATGAGTCCTATTGGAGGCGTGAGTAGTCCATATAAATGTGTATTCTACCACCCATAAACATTTGTTCCCCACGTTTACTGTTCAGCTCAAACACACATCCCCAACAATCATGTAATTGATCTGTGGACCTTTCGCTAATTGGTTTGTGGTAATAGTCAGCAGGTAGTCAGTTGATGTCAGATAATCTCGTTAATCCCTTCCGCCCTTCGATATGCATAATCTTTGAAGCACGCATTTTGCAATTTAAATCTAAAAAATGCATTCTAAAATATAACACTTTGGTCAAACTTTTTGCATTATCAAGATAATGAAAAGAAGATTTCAGAAAGGCAAAAAAAAGTAAAAATTTTACCCCTGACTAGCGGTAGAGTTCCTAATAGAATCTGTAAATTGAATAGAATTTGGTAAATAATTCCAGTCTTTAACAGTCCCTCCGCCCTTCGATATGCATAGTCTTTGAAGCACGCATTTTACAATTTAAATGTAAAAAAAAACATGATGCCAAAAATAAATGTTGTGGCCTTCTGGTATACTGCCTTTTATTACCTCATTTACCACAACTACCTTTGAATTATTGTCAGATGACAAGCGACTGCCATGCCGGGGTAGTAGTTGCCCAATTATCACACAGTTCACTGAAGGAATATTTAACAAGTAACTGGCATATGACAAAATATCTCTTGCCAATTTATTCGGTTTACAATTACCAGAAGCCAAATCATTTCCACCTATCTGCACAAATATGCACTTGTATTGTACAGAACTATTTCCCACATGATGTTGTATAGATCGAGGGCTTTTAACATGCACCTTTTAACATGCACCTAAAAATTCAACCTGAACGGTGGTACCATCTAGCCCCAAATTTAACCAGTCCAGCTTTTCATTGGTCATATTTTCAAGGCGCTTAATAAACGAATGGCCTAAAACAAGGACACGAGACAACATTATATAATTTTAATGATTATATGTAAAAGCAAAATACCTAGGCTAAGGAGGTCAGAGCTCAACCACGTGTACATAAAACAACAACAACTACATTTACTGGACAGAGAGAAGACGGACTGAATCCATTAAACATGGAAAGAAATGATATAATGTAGATAAAATAAATAAGTCCTAAACCTTGACCTGTCCGTCTTCACTGGTCCAGAGATCGAAATGAAAAGACCTTGCTCGCTAGCTGTAATCATGGTAGCGACCACGCAAGCATCCCCTTGCGGCTCACCACAGCCGGTCAGGAAAATTAAATAAACTACAGGGGAGGTAACCCGTGTCTGCCTTAACCTAATTATAGTTGCACCATAATCGTCATTTTAATGTGAACTAAGTACGCGTTGTAGTTTATAGTCAGAGATGTTATAAAAACGTGTAGTTTTTATTATCTCAGTATAATGATAGACAGCACATTTCCGAAAATCCAGGAAGATTTGAGAAGGAACAAACTCGGAAACTGTTGTCATATGACATTTGAGCGAAGCGGTATGTTCTATTAAGTCATCTGTTGTTTATTTACTTTTAACAAAAACGAAGTACATTCACATTCAGGATTATTGATTACAATTTTTTAAAGTCATGCATTTTAATGTGAACGAACTTTTTTCAATTCGTTATGGACAAATATTGTACCCTACATAACGTAAAGTACATATAGAAGCAATCGATCCATTAAAATGTGAAAGTTGTGAACTCTAACAAATGAAGACATGGAAATGTACTTCATGGATATACAACAAGAGGTGAGTGTGACTCAGTTTATGCCATCGGAAGTATTCTATCAATGAATAAGGATGACACAATAAAGAGGCAGAAATATAAATCCTTAGGCAGTGGGTATAGTCATGGGCTCAAATCAGATCCCAACTAAAAGTGTTAAGATGTATTTGTAAAGTGTAGTTTAGTGTCAGACAAATGTGTATCCAAAATTAGAAAACACTGCAATACACTCTATTCTTAAATTTTTTTGTAACTGTATATATTTCTATGTTTTTTTAATGTTTCCCTAGAGGACCACAGGGAAGATCAAATTTATTTTGACTGTGTACATTTCCTCGTTAAATAAAGTTATTCATTATTTGTTATTATTATTACTGTGTTCACTTCCTCTATATGGACAGACGACAGACAGACAGAACGATGGACAGACTAACGGACAGCATGACGACATAATCCCTATGGCATAATATGCCGATGGGATAAAAACCCTGGCTTAATTGGTTTTGTTTTTATTGTGTTGGGTCATTTTATTGGAATGCTACCAGAAATTTGATTGGAATGGTCCCAGTTTTAATAGGAGTGGAGTTTATTGTAAGACAAATGGGTTTCCAAAATTTGAAAACCCTGGGTTAAGCGCTTTTGATTTTATTGTGTTCACGTCGTCTGTAATACCATTATTATTATGTACATGTATCATTATGTTGCCGTGGAAACCAGAAATTTTTTGGAATGACCCTATTTTAAATAGGAATGCAGTTTAGTGTCAGACAAGTGTGTATCCAAAATTTGAAAACCCTGGGTTAGGCGGTAGTGTTTTTAATGTGTTCACGTCCTCCATACGTATGGACGGACATATAGACAGACAGAAATTTGATTGGAATGGTCCCATTATAAATAGGAATACAGTTTATTGTAAGACAAATGTGTATCCAAAATTTGAAAACCCTGGGTTTATTGTGTTCACGCCCTCCATACGGACAGACAGAAGGACGGACTGCGTTAAAATATGGTTAAAATATCTCAAATCAGTTAAAGATGCTTGAACATCTAATTATTTGATTGTTATTTTCAAGGATACTTTTAGAAACAATAGTAACAGCTCTCGAAGGTTCACTTACTCAACAACGGTTACAAGGTCTTGTTAATATCAGTGTTTGATGAAAGGAAAACCAGCTAACAATATTTGAAGTCCTGATAAAGCCAGGGTGAGCAAACCAGACACATCCTTTAAATAAATAAGGCTATGTTTGTTTCACTGGGGCTTAACACTGTACTTAAGGTTATTTCACTCATGTGATGGGGTACCAACCCAATGGATTGTTTGTTTGTTATTTATATTCAGGATCTTCCCAGGAACGATGTTACTGTGTTCCCAAATTCTGCCATGTGCAGAACATTATTGGGCTGAGATCCCATGTTAGGTTGAGATCCCATGTTAGGGTGTTTGTTTGATTGGTGTTTAACGTCGTACTCAAGGGTATTTCACTTATATGAGGACGGATTGTCCACTTCACACTGTACACAGCCTTATTACGGTGGAAAACTGAGAGGTAACCTTGTGAACCCACCCCCATGATTGCCCGAGCCACAACATGTGACTCACCAAATACCTGACAGTCGACAGGCGGACTCCATCCACTGAATGGTAAATCGAGGCAGGTTCAGTTAAGGAAGCGCACTCGCTAACACTAAGCCACAGCCCAATGGAAGAAACCATTATCTACACCACCGACAACGAGGAAAGACAAGACCTGATAATCCCGCAGATTTCAATCCTATCAATCAAAATATGTACAATCTTTTAAAGAGATCTGAGATACACAATATCATGACAAATAAATAAAATCAGTTCAGTGTGAGATCAATTTTATACAAATTCAAGATTCACCTAATATATATATATTTATACCTAGGGCTTCATGTTTTTCTGAACTGTAACATGGCCAGAACACATGTCCACAAGGTACAATCAGAAGAGTTGACAACAAAATTATTTAAGGAGCATAAAATATGTGCTGTGACAGTTACTGTAATGACCCCTCGAAGACAGAACTTTGGACAATTTTCAATCCATGCTGTCCAGGGGTAAATATCCATGTTCCATTCAAAATGTCCACAACTAGACTAGGGGGCCCTTAACATGGCTTAATGCTGTCCCTTCTGCAAAGAACTGCTCAGGTTCCAGTCTCTCAGTGTTTGAGGGAGTCTCCCCTCAAGCCCTTCTGGCTATCAAGGAGGGTTTTTTATAAAGGATCTCCTCTTGCTTTACTGTTTATTGATTGATTGGTGTTTTACACCGTTCTTTGTGGTATTTCACTTAAATAACGGCGGTGTATTTTTACAATAATTGACACTACCCCAACGAAGATGTGAAGTGTTTCCATACTTTTGGAAAGTATCTTCCAGAGCTAAGTAGACAACATTGCTACTCTCCAAACAAACTGCCCGTAGTCAGATGGCCCTGTCATAAATGGAAATATAGAGTACTAAGTGTGCCATCTGCCATCATATAAGTGAAATACCCTTGAGTAAGTTGCTGAATACAGATCTCACAAGTAACAACAATGTTAAAGGAAGGTCAAATGGCGTGTTATCATAAATCATGAAACGGCCAGTTGTTTTCTATAAATATTTTAACTAATGGTCAGCTCCACTATCATAACTCAATCCAACCTGATATTAATGCCAGAAGACAGAGAATCCAAGGCGGACTTTGCACAGAAAGTGGTGGCCATTATTGTTGGATTGTCCAACTTAAGTTATTCCGGCGGCACATTAATCTGTACAGTTATAACCGGTCTATCTCTGCAGCAACCTCTGTGAAACCCGGCACAACATTTATGCTTCATCAGGATGCAGCTTTTGGTTTCAATTTACTCAAGTCTATTGTATGAATCTTCACTGTCCAATCAGAACCACAGCTTGCCAGTTGAAGCCAGTTCTCTGCATCCTCTGAACTTTTGAAACCAGTTTGACCTTGACATGGTCTGAACTTTAACCTCTTGACTGTTAGATGATGGCCACAGCTTTGAATGGGTTAAGGAGAATTTAAAAAAAACCTTCTGTTATGACCAGATATTTTCAAACATTTTTTCAAACAGTGGCCATTGTTTTTGTAGTTTTAAAATACTGAATATTTGAACAGTACCTTGCACAAAAATTTGATTTAATATTAATTTTAAGTATGAATATTAAAATCATACTTCTTAAAATTGATTATAAAGAACTTCTTTTTACATGAAACAGATTGTTAAAAATGACATGAAACACTTGTATGTATCAAAATTTTAACACAATACACTCTCACAAAGAGAAAGGATACTTTTGGTTAAGAGAAAGAAGATGCGTCCATGTTTTTTCTTGATTATTTTCCCATAAATAAAGTCCGATAACTCCATTGTCCAGACCAGTGGAAATCAGGTACCTAAAAAATAAGATGTGCCTCTTTTTAAACAATATTTTATCCATTAGAAGACAGAAAAAGTTCCCTCGCACTGCCTGTTGTTAAATTTTCATCTCATACAGATATTTAGAGAGAAAACCTCTGATCAGTAAACATAATTTCTTGACAGCCATCTAAAAATCTTGATTTGAAAGAAGGCCAAAATCTCTTGGTGAACAAAACTATTTAAGACAAAAGCTACAATGCTGAACGTGCTAAGCTCTTTGACTCCCAGCCTTACCTATTCTGAACCATGATTGGGGCACAAGCCACTTCAGTGGCAGCATCAGGGAGGTCAAGGGGCACTGAGCATGGCAACTGAGGTCCACAATCTCCACCATTTAACAGGTCAGGACGTCTCCATGGTAACACCTTGGAGCAAAAAATTTAAAGATATTTCCACACATGTATACAGATTTTGCCAGACAGTACCTTGAGAGAAAAGTAGCAGTCCAGAATAACAAAATAAAGCCATTTAGTTTGGTAAGGTACATGATTGTATAGCAACAGGATGTCGCTGACAACACACAAAGACAAGACAAGTCTATTACAGGATGCCACTGACAACACACAAAGACAAGACAGGTCTATGGCAGGATGTCCCTGAAAACACACAAAGACAAGACAGCTCTATGACAGGATGCCACTGACAACACATAAAGACAAGATAGGTCTATGACAGGATGTCACTGACAAACTACCAGGATAATATCACAAGCTGATCACAATTAATAACAGAAGGCATGTATATGGATAACATAACCTTTTCATCATCTATACCAAAACGTAGCAGAAGTTTTAATCCATATATAAGCCTTGAGTTATCAGCCCTAACGTATATTTCTGCCAGGTTTCATGATAAAGATAAAGAAGCAGTATTAAATAATCAGACAAAGAACAAGAAGGACAACAACAACAAACTGATAAAGCTTTAAATCCCTTATAGGACATAGGCGGTTCATGCCAGAAAATTAAATCAGCACTGAAAATCGTGTTACCTTTTTATCTCTGGACGCAGTGAAGAAATACTGATCATCATGTGACCAGACACCTGACCAGATTATACGAGCATGAGCACTGTTTTTCTTGTCGACCCCAGCTAATAATGTAAACAGTGGACCTGTAAAGGTAGAAAAAATGGCTGTATACCTTGACTAACAAATGTTCAAACTATTGCTTTTACTTATGCCGTGCTTGTACCCCTGGTGTTTTAAAATCATAATTGACACTAGCAGAACTATGAAATGTAAAGAATTTTGATAATGTTGAAAAGTTAACCTTCCTCAAGTTCTTAGAAAAGACAGCATTGCTACTCTAAAAAAACCTACTCTAAGCTGTAGGGCAGAAGTAAAACGGAAGCTTCCAGCTATTTGCTTTATTAACAAAGGCCAGGAGTGATCACTGTTGACAAACACACAAAGAAATCTGACTGGTTGTCAATTCAATGACGTTACAACAAATCTGCAAGGAAGCTTATAAGAATAACTAAATACTTTTACTGTAAAGTCATAAACATAGAAACTAATTCTGCAGCGAACAAGAGAAAAGCAATCAGAGATTTCTAAACAATATGCCACCCACCCTCGCAGTCCACACAACATAACTACAAGATAACTACATGCAGTGCCCCAAAGAGTAACCTAATGAATTGTTATTTATAGCAAATTCTAAGAATTTTTAAAGAAATCTGCATAATTCCGTGATTTTTTTCTATGTTGAACATCTGCATAATTTCCGTAATTTTTTATCAACATTTTTTTCTTCTACGTTACACATCTTCGTATACAGAAGAATGCAATATGGAAGCTTAAAAAATCGTCAGACAGGGCTAATTTGCACAATTTATGCAGAAATTTGCATAATTCCGTGATCTTTTTTTTTATGTTGCATATCTGTGTACATGTATATAGAAAAATGCAGCAAGCAATTTTCAAAAGCCTAATAAAATAGTAACCAAGATACAGCCCGGACAAGCTTCCCGGCCATACGGAGTCAATTTGCATAATTTATGGGGAAATTTGCATAACTGCGTGATTTTACACATCGGCGTACATAGAAGAATTCATTATGCAAGTTTCAAAAGCCTAAGTGAAATAGTAACCAATAAACAGCCCTGACAAGCTTACCAAACCAATGGAGCCAATTCGCATAATTTATGGGGAAATTTGCATATTACAGCCCAGACAGATACAGCCCAGACAAGCTTCTCGGACACAGCGTTGCACAGACACACAATCAGAAAAAGTAAAATCTATATGCCCCACCTCTTACTAGAGGGTAGCACAATGAATAGGGCTAATTCCTCCATCTTAGCCCTACATGTAAGTCCCGCCTATCTCAACCCATGGTGAAAGTTGGAAATTGATCCGCTGCTATGGTCGACCTATCAAAACATATATCAGATTTTTCTCTGATTTATTGGGGATAGAAAAATCACAATAATCAAACCCCTTCTCTCTTTTCTGACGTTTAAATAAAGTTTTATTTGAGTTTCTTCCCAGAGTTGACACATATAAGTTATCTCCCTTTGCAATAATAAGATTGAAAACCGTAACAAAAAGAAATATTGCAAGTAGGTAAACTACTAATCAATGGTTTTAGTGTATCTAGAAAAAATCAGAGAAAATTAGAAATAGCTTTTTTGAGGACGGCCATAGCGGCCTATCGATTTCCATCATTCACCATGGAGTTAGATAAGCGAAAAGTAGGGCTAAGACGGAGGAATTAGCCCTATACATTGCGCTAACTTGAGGGGGGGGGGGGGGGGGGGGAATAAAAAGCA
>JAVFBW010190897.1:0-10296 GCA_034783835.1 Mopalia ciliata
CCAGAATGTCGCATGTACCTTATTATGACGTCATATTTTACTGATGTCATTTTTCATAAATCTCGTGTCCGTCACATTGGACAGTTAAGTTACGCTAAAGAAAAGCGCTTAGCCAAAATGACGTCATTCTGTTCTTCGCGTCTGTCTATATGTTTTTGACGTTATAGAAATGTAGCCTCAACTCATTGTGTTTTTTGTGCATATTTGCATACTTTTAAACAAAGTTTTATTGTGGATTAATGATGCAAATCATTTCATAATAACCCCAGTCTACGCTGGTTCATATATAGCTGAGCCAACGTGAACAAATACATGCAGGCTTTCAGCAAGGACATCCTAGGATTTGTCGATTTGATCTCACGTGGTTGTCACTAGCAGCAGGTTACAAATGATTTCAACCCTGTTTGTCCATATATGGTAATCTGCAGCAGGACATGGTTATTTGTAGCCGTACAATCGACCAATCAGTGAGCTAGATTCTAACAGAATAGGTGACAATGTGTGTTCAGATAATTATATGCATAGTAATTACTTAAACGAGGTATTTAAGTAACTTTGCATTAAACACCATATCTCCAAATTCAATAACCTGATTTTCCTAAAAAATTTGGTAAATGTCCCACAACATGAGAGGAGAGGGATCATAGTCAATAGTAGCCTCAACAAATTGAAAAATGGTATCAAAACAATTACAGAAGCTGGGTTTAGAGAACAGGTCGGTTACAAAGAAGGTCAAACTTATGATTTATCTCGATAGCTGTTGTTGCAATTTTAAAAATTACTTGCATCAATAGTTTTTTCTAGATATGGAATAGTTTATGAACAATTGAAATTGTAAATGGCTCACCTTTTTTTTTTTTCGGGTATAAATATTTAAAGCATATTAATGAAACATATTATCAAGCCTGGATAATCTAGACAAAATGCAATGCACAACACTCTACATGAGAGGATTTAAAATGTCAACATTTTGTATTGTTATCATGACAACGAATCAAAGGACCAAATACATGAACAAAATGACCTCCACTGACATAGTTTTATGGTGAAAATATTCCAAGCAGATTTTGTAATTACGCCGCTATAAACATCCAGGTATTTATGCTATCTCAGATATCGATGCTCACCGAAATGTTGATTAACACCTCAACGAGTCTGGTTCTTGGAGTATAATTGTATTACATGTAATTCTCATGACTATTGAAGCTAAACATTTTTTATTTCATTATATTTTGAGCTGACTTGGTTTTTGCTTTCTTAAGCTTGCTTATTGTTGAAAACTTAGAACAAAACCCTAGGATTTTGATCGAAAGGATGCCATAAATTTAGAACCTTACAGCTGTACAAAATTTGAATTCACCATAGAGCTGTTATTAGTCATTTACAGATTGTGTTTTTTAAATTGTGGTGTAAACATGTGGAGATTTCGATGCATTGGGAATGCTTTATAACAGGCAACCAATCATCTCTCGAGACTTCAACATAACAACAATGAAGCACCATGCTCTTATACATGTACGACTGAGCGTAATATATTGAACAATTAGACTTAAATAAAATGAACATGCACTTGTAGTCCTGATTTCGCTGTTTGCTAGGCAAAAGAGTCAAATCCATGTTATGTTATTTTCCCCTTCAGCTGAAAAGCACAAGATTTTTGAAAAGCGTTCTTTCGAAATTCATTTCAGACTATCGAAAGGTTATTGATTAATTTGACCCTCTATATTTTTCAAGGCCTGTGGCTGTGACTGTGCTTCTTAAAAAGAAGTTAACTAAACTGTAGTCAAGCCAATTCAACAAACTTTTGAATTAACAAAGCATTTTCTTGACAATAAGGCATTATTTTTAAGCCCAGCAGTTCTCCAATTTGTCTTGCCTAGAATACTGCTGTTGTATTCAAAAAGTATTTTTTACAGTCCAGCAGGGATGGCTCTTTGTCGGCAGGTTGTTGAAACTGTACCAGAACAATAAAGTAGGTCAAGAATGCTCCAGCGATGGTTAAGATGGTTGGTTTGTCGATAACAAACATATCCAGTGCTGTAAAACCAATTGATTCACCGGTTAACTTTGTCAGGAACATGTTCATTGGTAATGCCAGCTTAGAAGACACCTCTGTTACTCGTATGCTGTGAATAATCTTCAAGGGTGCATGTGCCATGTGATTCAGATGAGCACCGCCATAAGAGATTGTCGACAAATAAACCATACATGTGCAAAGCCAGAAGCCATGACAGATCAAGACCAGGGTATTTGAGAGAAAACTTTGATACCACACCACGCTGTAGAGAATCAACATCCCGTCGCAGGTCTGGCCACAAAGAGCGGCAGCGTTAAACAGAGACAGTATATCATTAGCAGTCTCCACCAATTGGCAAATTTCTTGATGACGTACACGGAAATATTCCAGACAAGGCAAATCACCATCAGGGGAGATCCCTTTACGGAAGTCTCGACAAAATATTTCAAACTCTTTGGCGATTACGTGGGTCATCAGTAGGAATAAACATGGGGTGAACACCCAGACGGCAGAGTTGTACACGTCTGTAATTACGATAAAACATTTGATCACAAAGGCATTTTGATGGTGTCTATTCAGAGGATGTATGTAGAAATCTCCAGCATTTGTACAGAACTGTAAATAACATTTGAAAGCCATGTTCACCAAAAAAACTAACCAGCCTATTGCAAGGCATGTATAACATCTGATTTTCATTTGTTTGTTGTAACCAAGGAAGCACTTTTGCTCCAAATCATTTACCTCACTGCCACGATTTTTTTTTAGTAGTCTAGACCAACTCAAGATGAATTTAGAGAACCCTTTTTGGTTCATGCAGGCCTTGTAGGTCACGGTTGCAGCTATTGCACATAAGAAATACCACAAATGATCGGCCAACTTAAAGAAAAAAAATGGCTTATATCTGTCACTATCCTCTTCGCTGTATAGTGTAAAAAAACTGAAAAACTTTGCCCACAGTAAAAGCAGAACAATTGTCGAATAGACTTTTGTTAGCAGAGCCCATTTCCTTTTCCGACAGTTTATGAATAGCAGTCCGAAAATTCCCATGCTGTAGATCAAGGGCTTGCTGAGGTCCATAGCTATTTCTGTCGGACATATTTCCGGGTCTTTAGAACCCTTTTCCTTTTCCTCTTCATTGTTTTTCTCCTTTGGAAAATGTTTAGAAGCTGTTGGCAAGAATACACACTGAATCCGAGGCATTTTTATTTCCTGCACACTTTTTGTAATTTGGGAAGAGTTTCTGTTTGAAATTGAAAATAAAATATTTGACTTCTTAAAAATGATTAACCAGATCTTGAAGCTTTTGATGGGAACCAAGACTTGATCGTTCTCAGTATTTTCAGTGAGAACCAAGACTTGTTTGTTCTCAGTATTGTCAGTGAGAACCAAGACTTGTTTGTTCTCAGTATTGTCAGTGAGAGCCAAGACCTGTTTGTTCTCAGTATTGTCAGTGAGAGCCAAGACTTGTTTGTTCTCAGTATTGTCAGTGAGAGCCAAGACTTGTTTGTTCTCAGTATTGGTTATTAAGAATTTTTGTTAAATTATGCACTTTTGTATCCAGTTTAGTATCAATTAGACGGCAAGAGATTCAATACACACAGTGAACAATGAATTCATGCAACTAGTTGTTAAATTCTCTGCTCCTGAATATGGTCTAAGACGCTTGTTCTAGTCAGGAATCAAAGGGCTTAATATATTAACTTTTCTTGATATTCTGCTTTTGTTTTACAATAAAAACATTTTTCCCATGTTCTGCACACTGTATTTCCGAGAACAGCTTGCATGAAAGTTTGTCCTTTGAAAACTTGATGAAATTGTCCAATGTGGTGTCACAAAGATATCGGAATTATCAACTCAAGGATTCACTCATATATGTATAATAATAATAATCAACTCACTTGAGAATTGTGCTGAAGCCGTTTGTGAAACAATTGGGATACGAGTTGTTCACAGTTTTACAATATTGCCAGTTGAGCTAGTCACAGTTCTTTCTTCATTGCAAATGTGATAAAGCAATATTTTGCAGTTGAGTAAAGGTGAGCTGATCTAGACAGGTTGCCAGATGTCGATTTGTTTAGTTTATCTCTCTTTATAACATTTGATATCCTTGCTCTCAAGGAATTGGACTGATCCATGACATTTACCTGTGCTGGTTAGCAACTAAAACATTGGATCTAAATCCCTTGTTATTAAACCGTGCTATTAAATCCTTTAGAAGCCACAGCTTTTAACCCGTTCAAACAATTCCTATGGGTATATTTTTGTAGTCATTAGCAGATAGTCTTGTTATCATGAGGCATTGTTTGAACCACAAGAGTATTGATATGGGATGGAAACCTAACCACACGATCAGAAGTTCATCTATTCTTGTGTTCGACCGTTTTGATTGTTATTTATTTTCGTGACAATACATTGTGGTTTTATATCTGATTGGGCAGACTTTCATAACTTGAGAGTATTTTGGAGTATTTTGTACATAGAATTAATTATTGCTTAACTACTACACGAAAAGGAGATATCAAAAAACTCAATTTTGAATCAATGAAGGCAATAATAGCAGAAAAAACAACTGAAAATACTTGCAAAGAAATTTAAAAACAAAGAAAAAATCTTTGTAATATTCAGAAAATACTTTCTTTACTATAATTATTATGCATAATTTCATTCGGTGAAGGCGGCACGCAGTCGTGGCTTTGTGGTTAGCAAGTGAGCCTACTTCAATGTACCATTCACTGGATCGAGTCTGTTTGTTGACTCTCAGGTATATGAGTGAGTCACAAGATGTGGCTCTGGCAATCGCAGGGGTGGTTTTTACAAGGTTTCCTCCCAGTTTTCCAACATAATAAGGCAAGGAACAGTGGGAAGTGAACAATCCATCCTCATATAAGTGAAATAACCTTGAATACGTTGCTAAACACCAATCAAACAAACAAACAAATGGTACTGGCAGGTCTGCACATATATATATATATTCTTCATGATTCCTACTCAACCTCACGATAATGGTGCAAAAGGTGACTCCAATAATCATGGAAGTGGTTTCTAAGAGGTTTCCTCTCGGATTTCCCTTGTATTTTAATGAGGCAGATTTATAAGTGGACAATCGGTTGTAGTTTAAGTGTAGTACCCTTGTCCATCTCATGTTTATGATGCAATCACACAAGCCAACTCCAATAATCATATAAGTGGTTTCTATGAGGTTTCCTCTCAGATTTACAGTGTATTTATGTAAGCAGAGTTATAAGTGGACAATCCTTTGTTATTTAAGTGTAGTACTCTTGTCAATATCAGGTTTATGATGCAATCACACAAGCCAACTCCAATAATCATAGAAGTGGTTTCTATGAGGTTTCCTCTCAGATTTACAGTGTATTTATGTAAGCAGAGTTATAAGGGGACAGTCCTTTGTTATTTAAGTGTAGTACCCTTGTCCATCTCATGTTTATGATGCAATCACACAAGCCAACCCCAATAATATGGAATGTTTTTTTTTATAAGGTTTCCATTCGGATTTCCACTGTATTTAAGTAAGCAGAGCTATAAGTGGACAATCGGTTTTCATTTAAGTGTAGTACTTTTGTCATCCTCTCATTTATGATAGAATCCCAAAACCTACTCCAATAATCATGGAATGGGTTTCTATGAGATTTCTTCTCAGATTATCATTGTATTTATTCAGGCAGAACTATAATTGGACAATCTGTTTTCATTTTAGTGAAATACCCTTGCATATGCAGGGCAGTTTCTAAAAAACTTTCCCAGGTTCCTATCCCAAATTCTTCAGACCATAATCAGGGTTCTGAATCTGGCTTTAGCTTGATTTTAACAGGAATTTATGAAAATAGTAATATATTGAAATTAATTTGGGCTTAAAATTGTTTCGATGTCCATATGTTTTCCGTAACTAAAATGTCTCTGAATACTGCCCTGATATGATGATAAATCCCATTAAAATAAACATGATATATTCTTTGCATCACAGTCAGCTGAAAGCCTGAGCCACCAGGTGTAGCTTTGCAGACATCATCTTGCACCACAAACCTTGTACTGAGCTGTACATTTGGGAATTTGTCATTTAAGCTGTTACTTTGTTTCAGATGATGTTTATTTTAGATGTTTTCTGCTGATTGTGCAAATAGTCAACACATGTTTAAAAGGACCATTGTTACTTGTAATGGTTAAATAAATAAATACAATAAAATGTCCATTAACAATATACATTAACAATATACATTAACAATACAGTATCTTAATTCATGTATCTACATGTATTTGTCATTTTTGCTGTTACTTTGTTTCGGATGATTTTGTTTGAGAAGGTTTCTGCTTGCCTTCGTTCAAACAAAATTATTGTCCAAAGAGTCCACACATTCTAATAGAACCAGATTTACACAATGTACCCATGATGGTTGAATCAATAAAAAAAATTGAATGTCCATTAACAATATAGCCAGTATAAACAACCTATGAATGGAAATTCTGCTTTTGTTTTAACACAGTAAGACTAATATAACAAGGAGATTTTATGGATATACAACTTCTGGATTTATTGATGAGCAACGTTTCGGAGCAGATACTAGCACTGTTTTCAAGCTAATGAGATTGAAACCGGTGCTAGTATCTGCTCCGAAATGTTGCTCGTCAATAAATCCAGAAGCTGTATATCCATAAAATCTCCTTGTTATGTTACTATTCCTGCTTCTAAATGCCACTCAAAGAAGTTACAGTAAGACTACATCTACATGTTTATATCCTTTATAATATTGAGATACATTTACAAGTTTGGATGTACCGACACAACTAAGAAAGTATTATGGATTTTCACTTCTATTTATTCAGACTGGACCATTTCCGTTATTCTCAAACCATCATACTTAAGTGATTGGTTGCCAGGTTAATGAGAAGAGTATAGACAAACAGATTGTTTTAAAACCTAACAAACGTAGGTAAACAGTTTCTGACAAATGTTCCAGTGCATCAATACTAAAACAGCACAATTAACAAAATAACACAAATACTGTTGACATGAACAGTTTTTTTTTTAGTTCTATTTTTTTGCTTTTAAAAATTAAACCACTGAGCACAGTAACTTTTTTTAACAAAATTTTATAGCCTCCAGGTTTCTCTTTAAAATATTAAATTTTGAACACCTTTTTAACCAGCTTTCCCTGTTTAGCATTAAAGGGTAGGCCACCCAATAACCATATTCTATAAAAAAAAAAAAGTAAAACTTTTTTGTGTGTAATACAATACAATAATTTCCATTTTCTTAACCTGATCGTAACTGATTATCTTTCATTAAAGTGGATCACAAGTACCAGTTGAATCATCAAATCCTGTGCTGCTAAATTTTCCTGTACTCTGGTTGGTCAGCCAATTTTGAACTATCCAATGATAGATCAGTGAAGTGTGCTGTACACAGGATTTGATTACTCAACTGGTACTTGTGATCCTTTTAAATGGATGATAACTAGAGTTACGATCAGATTATGAAAATGGAAATTAATGTATTGTATTACACACGAAAAGTTTTACTTATTTATAGAATATGGATTTTGGGTGGTCGGGCAAGTAGCCTATTCTTTAACATTGTTGGTTTTCCGGAAAATAAAGCTCTAAAATTGAAACTTTTGCCAAAATATAACATATTTAAGCTATGTAAAAACAAAATTCAAAAGGTTTTATGAACGTTTACCTGTTAATTCGCAATATTCCCTATACCGCCAATGTAATAACTCGAAAGCCCCGCATTACTAAGGACAATACGACAAATTGTCGGAATATATGTTATGAACTGTGATTCCCACTGAGTAATTTGACATAGTAGACCAAAGTCACAATTTCGAGAAAGGACAAGATACCTTGTTAAGTTTCAAAGTTAACATATACATATCTTGTGGTTTCTCGGAGCTGTGACTTTGGTCTAATATGTTATGAAAACAAAGTACTGGCATTAAAACCGTGTGATAGCAGAATAAACATGGATAAAGCATACAGACAGCATTCCAAATTTTAATATTAATATAAAACCAGTGTCATCGTGTAATAAAAGTAGTTATCAAATAGTTGTGTTTACAATTAAAGAATTATGGAGTAAACTTTAACATCGTTTCATATTATATCGATCATAACCCACTTGATGTTTGCCAGTTGTGCCACCTTCTCGTCATAGCTCCATGCACAAACAAACTATCTGTCCATGAATAAGCTTATGCTAGAACGTGAACACATACTTAATTAACTAATCAAGACAAATTATATTACATACTTACAACATCTGCGACTCCGCTGCAATGATAAACTGTACAAATTAGTATCGGCAGCGGTCAACCTATGCTGCAATAATTATTAAGTTATTATAACAGTCGATTATCTTGTCCTTTGTCTGTTTAGGAATTTTAATTGCCATATAAAATGTATAAGATCTGACACCACCGGGTTTTAGTCGAATAAGTATTTCCTAAAATACTAATATAATTCAATTAAACCATTAATATATATATATATATTTGTTTACAATATTTTAAAAGCTATTCCAAAGGCGTGTATTAGAGTTATCTCCCCTCACTGCAAAATATTGCTTAGTCCTATTGATGTAAGTTTGTGTAACGATTCGAGCGGTAAAAATGGAGATGTTATTCAATTAAGCGGTAACTGGAATTTGACTGAGTTGAGCACCCGTTTCAGTCTGTTTTCTTGGCTGGCTTGGGGAGGATAGATACAGAAACAACAAAGGAATTCAAAAATAAACAACAATATCTATTCTGGAGACCTGTAACTGGTTTATACCCTCCTGGAATACCGGTACCCACGAACAAACCTACCCGGACACTATATAGTATATCATGCTCAACTGAAAAAATTTCAAATGCGTAATAATGTTTGAGGAACTTAAGCAGATGGACAAATTAAACTCATTTATCAGCATATATAATTTGCACGGTTAAGAAAAACCCACTTATATTACATTCGATATTAATTTCGGACAATGCTACATTAAGTCGTGTAAGTAAATTACGAATTGAGAAGGTGACAAGATACTCCCTTGTCGAACCCTATTCAATACATTGAAGTAATTCGATATTTCGGAGCCGCGTTTACACAAAATTACTGAACCCTGTATACCAAGTACGGATAAGTTTTACAATGTAGATCGGAAGTTTACAACCGATCAGTTTTTTCAATAATTTCCAATGATTGACCCTGTCAAATGATTTAGATGCGTCCAAAGACATACAAAAATAGGCCTGTAATGGTCACGGCAAAACTAAACAAACTTTTCAAAATCATATAAACAGTGGAATGTCTCGGCTTGAAGCCAAACTGAGAATTGGTTATCGGTTAAAGCTGGCCACAACTTTTTAGTATAAACAATTCATAAGAACTTGGTGGAAATGCCCCAGTCATTTTGTTAGCACGTGTAGAACATTTCTCTTTTTTACATGTACGAACGGCATATTTAAACTGTCACCGTGTAGTGCACTTCTAATCAAACAACGGACTGCTACGGGGGCAGTCGTATTCTCGCAAGAGTTTCCAGAGTGGACGAGGCTAAGACAACTCTTAGAGGTTATGCCAGGCCATCGCGCATTAATCCCGCCAATATTTGCAGTGACCTATGCCACAGCCTAGCAAATAAAAGAGGTGCAAAACAAGATGACCCAGGTGTGTCTTGGAGTGAATGTCTCGAAGTTGCTACCGATAATTGACAGATTGAGTAAAATCTCCAGACTTATTTTTGTACTATAAGCGTGATAATAACACGAGTGAGCTGTTTCGACAGATATGAATGGATGAACATAGCACTGATAAGCATGGATAAATGAAATGACAATTCAGATGATGCACATAAAATGACCTGGGTGTATCTGAGAGTCAATGTCTCGAGGTAGGAAGTATAATTTTATTTTAGAATGCTATGTGGGCTGCCATTTTCGCGCCACAATGGAAATGCACAACGAGCGTGTTCGTGAAATTTGCTCACATAATCATTCCATCCAATAACAATATACGCTCCAATATGCAGCGGATTTTACATTTATTCACTACAGACTATCCGCTGCAAATACGCGCGCGTTTAGCGCGTCATGGTCACCGGAGGGCGCTATTAGAGATTATATATAAAGAGCCAATCAAGTTACGTTTTACAGCGCTTGCATTGGTTTGCATTTTGTTTACGTTGTAACTAAGGCCTTGGAGGATGTTAAACAAGCCGCTTGTGATAAGTGTAGTACTTGTCATCTACATGTAAGCTTAGGCGGCTACGTTTCTTCAACCAA
>JAVFBW010190908.1:0-10296 GCA_034783835.1 Mopalia ciliata
TAAAAAGTCATAATGACATACAACTGTAGCTATAAAATATAAAGTATTTTGCTCTGTTGGAAAATAAAAACTTTCTACCAATTCTAAAGTAGATACAGTGTGACTTTTATAAGAAACTTTTGTTTGTTTGATTGATTGAGATTTAATGTCCTGCTCAAGAGTATTTCACTTATATGACGCCGGATTGTGCACTTCATACTACAGCTAGCCTTATTATGGTGGAAATCAAAGAGGAAACCTTGTACAAACCAACCCCGCAATTGCCGGAGCCCATTGTGACTCACTAATATGTATACATCTACCTGATGGTCGACAAGCCAGCTCGAACCAGTGAATGTTACATCGAAGCAGGTTCAGTTTAGTAAGCGCACATACTACCACTAAGACACAACCGTGGACATAAACCTTATGTAAGTCGCCTAGAATTAAGCTTGTCTTCTTTGATTGATATATAATTTCCGTCATATGAGAGTTTGTTGCTTTATAGGGCTCAAAGCTTAACTTTGAGGTTATTTCACTAATATAACGACATGCTATCATTTTGGTTGTGATGTCCCAAACTAAATGTGACAGAACAATAAAAAGATGGAACAATGGTTAAACAAATATCAGAACACATGTGGTGCCACACAAATGGGACAAAAGGACATCAATGTCAACCTTATTGGGAGGATACAAAACCGACACCGATTTGTTTGCTTGTTTAATGGGAGTTTTACTTTGTACTCAAGAGTATTTCACTTATATGTTGACGGATTGTCCACTTCAGACTGTTCCTAGCCTGATTATGGTAGAAAACCAAGAGGAAACCTTGTAAAAAATCACCTCCGCGATTGCCTGAGCCACATCATGTGACTCACTAATATACCTGACACTCGACAGATGGACTCGATCCCATGAACGGTACATTGGAGTAGGCTTAGTAAGCGCACACACTACCACTAAGCCATGGCCAGCGGCCCAACATGGGATATGAATTTAGCGAAGTGCAACCTGACAAAGTATGCAAACTTCTCCAACAATCACATGATAGAAAACAAAAACAAATTACTGGTTCGTCTTTGTGTTGCCCCTAAGCTCTCAGAGCACCAGGGCAGCATAAAGCTCTCCCAAACCATCCTCAAATTAAAAAATGCCAATTTCTCTGGACCATTTTGCACCAAATAATTCAAACGACACTAAAACATAAGTACATTTACATCATTGAAACAATTACAGAAACCAATAAAACCAAAAGATAATAATTTGACATCACCCTAGCACTCATTTATCCAGATATCACTAATAACCTTGAATTTATATACTAAACTTTAGAAAGCAATACTAACAATTGATTGTGATTATAACATTCTTTTGACCTTTAACCTCATCACGAGAAGCCCAAGTCATTGAACACAAGATTTTCTAGAATGGATTTGGTTCTGGAAAAACTATAGGATCCGCAAATATTTTAAGCCCAAGTTGAAGTCAATAAAGTACTATTTTAATAATATCTGCCCTTAAAATAAAGTTCAGAGGGGGTGCTGAGCCCTGATTATAGTCTTCTGAATTCCAGACAGAAACCTGGAATTTTTTTCTAGAAACTCTTGTGATGAATTAACTAATCGGTGATATGATTGATTGATTGATTGATTGATTGATTGATTAATTGGTGTTTAGTGGCGATATGACTGATATGACAGCGGTGTATTCCAACAATAATTTGACACTAACAAAACCAAGATGTGAAGTGTTTCCATAATGTTGGAATGTTAATTTTCCTCCAGTGCTAAGTAAAGAAGACAGTGCATTTATTGCTACTCTTCAAACAAACTGCCATTAACCAGAGGGCTCACTGATATGACGGCAGTGTATTCCAACAATACTTAATTTTCCTCCAGTGCTAAGTAAAGAAGACAGACATATGTACTCTTCAAACAAAGTGTCCTTAACCAGAGGTGTATTCCAACAAATATTGACACAAGCAGAACCAATATCTGTGAATTTGAAAGTTAATATTCCTCCAGTGCTTAGAATTCACAGACTAGCTACACTTTGTAAGGGGGTTTTGTCATGTATGGAAACATCTTTTTGCAATAAAGACACAAGGATTTATCAATTTGTATGGAAACATTAGCATGCCATTACAACAAAATGATAAATTTGGGACACACAATGTGTAAACAATAACTGTGAAAAGGCTTTGCTTTCCTAACACACAGGACCATGGCAACACCCAAAAGTCCCGTTATCCGAATTAATTAGCTGGTCTTATCAGTGAATTTAATAAGGCACAAAGTCAGGGTAATTATGGCTGAAGTGTCCAGTTATTGATTGCATTGATTAAAGCTTTGACCGTCATATTGACGAAAGACAGGCCCTGACTAGAATTCTATAATCTCATTTTTCTGGATAAAATGGTGGAGGCTTGGGAAAATGGACATACTAACTAGTTAAATAGATCAGAATTTCTGTTGATTTATAGCCATAAAGATTCAATCCTGTGTTCAGTCAATGTATGCTTTTCAAAGGACACAAGATACAATACTTTGTTCTCCAGGAAAACACAAAAAAATTTTATTTCCAGCCCTGCACACTATAAATCTAGATTTGTTATCTGCATCTCTGCTTTAATATAAACCATATTATAATTTACTTTTCTTTTTTGGGGAGATAACACAAAAATCATATCAAATACATTAGATTTACTAGTTGTTAATGGGGACAAAGATTTAATTATTCAACAACAGTTTGAATTGGGCAGGTTGGTTTTGTTTGTATGTTTTGTTGGTGTTTTAACATCGTACTCAAGGGTATTTGACTTATATTACGTCGGATTGTCCACTTTACACTGATCAGTGCCTAAATACAGTGGAAAATGTGCCAGTGAGGAAACATTGTAAAAACCACTCCATCACTTGCCAGTTTCACCATGTGGGACTCACTCATATACTGGATGGGAAACATATAATTATTGACTCGAACCAGTGACCAGTACCTCAACTGATTGATTGATTGGTGTTTTACGCCATGCTTAAGGGTATTTCACTTTATATGATGGCCGTGTATTCCAACAAAAAAAGGACATTAGCAGAACCAAGATGTGAAGCATTTCCATGATGTTTGAAAGGTAATTTTCCTCCAGTGCTAACAAAAAGACAGCTTTGCCAGTTGCCACTTTTCAAAGAAACTATCGGAGCCACAACATGTGGTTCGCTCATATAAATGATGGTTGACAGGCTCGATGCAGGTTCAGTTTAGGAAGCGCACTCGCTACTACTGAGTCATGGCCTCAAAGAAACTGCCCTTAGACAAAGGGCGACCAGTACATGAAGTAGGATTTTATTAGAAGGCCAAAACGCTAACCTCTAAATCAGACCACAGTCCTTCTGGGCAATTGATAACTGGTGCTTAAGCAAGGACTTAGGGTCATTTCACTTGTATGATAGATGTGTATACTCGGACGAATTAAGGATATATTACCTGTAGCTTTCAAATCGATGAAAGATGATTGATAGATAAGTAACTGCGACGTTTTGGCAACATTCCTTTGTTCAATTGGACAGGTAGATGTATCTCACAGGTTATTTATTCCTTTTAGAAACAATTCTACATGTATATGTAGTTAGGGATTCACAGCAGATCCACACCTATCTGACATATCAAAATTAACTTCCCAGGAAACTGTACACTGGAGAGCACACTGCATTTAATAAATCACTTAAGTAATCCGTTCCATCTTAAATCCAATCCATGAGAAGTTTCAAAGAAAATCATTTGAGTCTCTTTGCAGTGTATATTTCTAAAAATCAATCCACACTGGCACAGAGGTGTTGATTTAATTAAATCCATGACCTAGATGACTTGATCCAGAGACAAGTGTCTGCATAGATCTTGAATTCAGGTTATATGTGACAATAATAATTCTGTTCAATCCATTTCAACACTGCTGTGCGATTCCTATGCTAACACACCTGACTAACTGCCTTACTTCCCTTGTTCCAGGTACGTTACCATTCAGTTTCTTGGTGTTACATTCATCCTTGGGGAGCATTTCACCTGTACAGTAACTTTATATCCGAGGTGCTAGCTATGATATGTGTAACAAGAATAAAAGATCTCTGAACATATCTGATAATGTCACAAGATATCTCCAATGTTCAAGCAATCTCAGGAGATATCTCAATGATTGCACAAGATATCCCCACAATCCCAGTATATATTTTGATGATTGCACAAGATATTCCCCAATCTCAGGAAATATGTCAATGATTGCAGGAGAAATTCCCACAATCTCAGGAGATATGTCAATGATTGCAGGAGATATCCCCACAATCCCAGGAGATATTTTGATGATTGCACAAGATATCCCCCCAATCTCAGGAGATATGTCAATGATTGCACAAGATATCCCCACAAGCTCAGGAGATATGTCAATGATTGCAGGAGAAATTCCCACAATCTCAGGAGATATGTCAATGATTGCAGGAGAAATTCCCACAATCTCTTGTGCCATTAGTGAACCACTTGTACATATTTTCAAAATGGTTCGAAGCCCATATTCTCTAGTCAAAAACAGGTTATGATGGTGAGCAACAACAACATGTGCCAATTTTTACTGGATGAGAAAATTTTAATTCTATAACTTTCTTAATTGAGTCAAATGAAAAAGTCCTTTTGATAAAAAAAACTTTCTTTGTCACACAAGATAGGATTAAATGACACTTTGTCACATAAATGGGATTTTATGATACTTTGTCACGTAAATGGGATTTTATGATACTTTGTCACATAAATGGGATTTTATGATACTTTGTCACATACATGGGATTTTATGATAGTTTGTCACATAAATGGGATTTTATGATAGTTTGTCACATAAATGGGATTTAATGATACTTTGTCACACAAATGGGATTATTTGACACTGTCACATAAATGGGATTATATGACACTTTGGTACCCGAATGGGATTATATGACACTTTGGTACCCGAATGGGATTATATGACACTTTACCGCACAGAATAGGATTAAATAACACTTTGGCACACAGATGAGATAGAAAGACCCTTTACCACATAAATGGGATTAAATGACACTTTGGCACACAGCACAAGAATAACTTATCAATATTAGTGCGCATAAATAAAACATCTGATAAATAATTCCTGAATAATAAGTCTTATGTTTTTCAGGAAAACAAATCCACACAACAATGGTAATAGCAGATAATCCCTGTACACCTCACATCCATTTCTTTGACAAATTCCGTAATAATCTGCCCAAACTCTGCCATTTTCACTTTCACTTTCCACTTGATAAATACTTTAAAAAATAACAAAAAAATGTCACTATTTACTTGTTAATATCTGTGAAGTTTTGAGTCTTGTGTTGAAATACAGAACTGTCACACATCCAGGGCATATTTGTTTTATACAGAATTCCACAAAACCAGGAGATTAAAAGCTCTGATGGTTGTTATGCTTCCCCAAAACAGTAATAAGATTGTATGAATTGAGTGTCAACACCAGTTAGATTTTGTGTTACTCAAAAAAACAAATCCATACAAAGCTTAGGGTTGTTTAAAGCCGCAAGGCTGCCCAGCCTCTTCACTGTTGCTTTCCCTGGTATAAAAGCAATCCATCCATGCTGCTGCCACTAGCGTAGTAAAAATCATTTGTCACCAGAGCAAACACACTTCACCCCTATTAGCCTCTATGGAATTGACCCAAAGTGTTATCAATAAGATCTAAAAAGACCAGTCCATTTTGGAATCGAAGGGAAATGAGGGTTGTAAACAGAGTATGCAGAAATGACAGCATGGGGGAACAGATACTGGGGTAAAATGCTTTTCGGACTGGGTGGCCAACAACGACGCCTGCCACTAAGGATCTTTTCCAGCAGGCCTTGGGAATCTAGTTAAAGAAGCATTTCACAGCATTTGAAAAGTGCTGATGTTCTTGATACAAACAAGGCTCAACTGTTTCATCAATAAACTGTTCAGGGACTATCAGCTGTATCCAAAGCCCCTAACACTTGGGTTGTTCAATTTTACTATTAATACAAATACTACTGTAAACTCAATTAGAGACAATAAAATATTAGAAAATAATATTTAATATCACCATTATTGCTAAATAAACAAATGAAAACAGTCCTTAATTTCACAATTACAACTCCCTTTTTCAACATACTTTCTTGTTTAATGCTTAATTTATTTATTTATATTTCTAAAAAATCAACAAATTTGGTACAGGTGTGAATCAAACCTGATGAATCCCTTCATGTTCCAGATAAACTCCCAAAGACAAGATTCTTAAATATTTATATATACATCTACATTTGTTCTTTTTGTATATACATTTTTTTTGTGTGATATCCTTTGATTTCTTTCTGCTCTATTCTTCGTCTTGGTATTTTATGTCTTCACAAAACATTTTCATTAAGAAACAAAAAGAGGAACATTTTTTTTTTTCTTTTTAGAATTTTATGGTAAAACTATGGATAATTCATTATCATCCCCAGACAATAATCAAAGTTGTAATTCATCATAGTGACAGATAATGGACTATTCCTTTTTTTTAAACCAAATACCCCCTATTGAGAAGGAATGAGTCCTTCCTAACGTCATGGGAATGGCAGACCAGAACTGTGGCAATGTTATATATTAAATATTGTTATGCCTGATAAGAAAATTATTATAATGACTTTGACATGATTAACTGCATTAAATTAACAAGATTATTTATTGACATTTTTTTCTCATCAGAAAAATATAACTGTATAGCAGTTTTTTAACTTCCATGTATATTTTAATGTATTTGTTTATTACTTTGTTTACATAATTTAATAAATATATCTATTTATTTATTTATTTAATCGCTTGTTTATTTTTTTTTTACTTAATTTGAACAATATTTGTGAATTTACAGGGTCATTCCTTCCTTTGTTCCTCCTTCATTCATTCAATCCTCCATTCATTCTTTCAATCATCCCTTCATTCACTCATTCAGTCACCCAAATTATCCCTTCATTCATTCAACCCACCTTCATTCATTCAATCCTCCATTCATTCTTTCAATCATCCCTTCATTCAATCATTCATTCATCCAAATTATCCCTTCATTCATTCAACCCACCTTCATTCATTCATTCTTTCAATCATCTATTCACTCATTTACTCATTCACTTAGGCTATTACTCATGGAACAATCAACAACTTTATTATTTCATGGTATCTATGGTGATGAATTGTCCAAAAATCAATAGAAATCCTTCAGCAAACCTCTTAACAATGTGCTTCAGGACGATCCGGAATAACATTGTGACAAGGGGTGTGGACAGTTGAATGACAGACGAGCAATGAAAACAGCTGATGGAAATTCTTCAGATATTGAAATAAACGTAGTCCAAGTTTTCCCCGAGACTAGCCTCTCCAGATAGGTCATGTCTGAAGAAAAACACCTCAAGGGGAGGAGAGAGGTGGAATAACAAGAGGAATAAGGGGTTCAGGGTTGACAGTAACGCAGAAAGCCCAGTATTGTTTGATTGGGGTTTAACACCTAGCTTAAGATATTGAAATAGACCAGGTTTTACAGTGGAAATTCAGATGAGTCAAGTCTGAGGAAAATTTGATGAGGTGAATAACATATATTTAAATTCGAAAACATTGAAAGTATTGACAGAAGCGTAGCTCTTAATTTTTTAAAATAAATTATAATAATTTTTAGCAGCTTTTTTTTCTTCTTGTTTTTGTATTTTTCTAAGCTTTGGCTAGCTGTTTATCTTTTTACATTTATTTAGACATTTTGTTAATGTTAGTTAAAAATAAACCAACAACAATCAAAATAAGAGAACACGTCATTCATGTGTTGGTTGTTCTTCATGTATTGGAAAATCCCATTTGAGACGATTAACTGAATATTGTTTCCGTGGAAGATGAGATTAATAAAAGGTCATTGCTTATATTAGTTGAGATATGTCATTAACTAGGGGATGGGAGGCGAAGCATCGCTTAAAGAAATTAGGTCAAGCAGGTCATGTGATTAGAGGACAGATATGGACATTATCTGCCTAGAAGCGTATAGCCTGATGGGTGAACCAAGCGAAATTTGCCGGGTGTTGCTAATTTACGACTCTGATGTTGTCGCATTTGGGGACAGTCCAATAAATAAATGCCTACTTCAACATGAGAACCAAAATCAATAACTTTCGTATTAACTGGGCGGGAAACGTATTGGTGGACTAGACAACTGGTATTTAAGAAACTGTATCCTTAAAATGAAGTGCCCAAGAGCGGGTTTGGAAAACTGTCATAGAGTAATAGCTGTTATCAGGAGCTTTTAAATAACACGCTGTCGATAGAGGCCCAGGATAAATGACAAACAAATAAGCGATTACGGATTCCTCGTTGTAACTAATCTATCCATCAATCAGTCACTCCACATAAACCATATTTATTGCTCTGATATAAAAAAGGAGGATTTGTTTGCTTGTTTGATTGGTGTTTAACGTCGTATTTTACTGATATGATGACGGACAAACATACAGAACATCACAAACAAATCTGATTCCCGTTACCCTTTAGCTCTGAGAACACCAGGGCAACAGAAAGCAACCTCTTTTCTCGCCTCTTACGATCGACCGAGGAAGCCGAGAGAGTATTCTGTATTCCATGGCCCACCCGCTCCCTCACGGGGGTGAAAAAAATTGAAAAGAAAATAAGAAATAGTCCCCTATGACGGGTTTCTGTTGATTAACAGGAGGGAATGAATCCAAATATGGTTATTGTAGAGACTTCGTTTACTCTATGTTGTACCTTTATTAAATTGGATACACGATATACTTAGAGGTCTTTCACTTAGTTCACCACATACGTAAGAATATAAGGCGGAAAACACAGTATAGATGGCACTCACAACAATGAAAAAAGTCATACAAAACAAATCTTCATAAGCCAATGGTAACAAATTAACAGTAAATAATTTTCAATTTTTGTTGGCCTCTAGCTTTGTGAAATCAAAAGCAAATGCCTGTTTTATTCCGAACACTGCATTTAATAACCGAAGCGTGACATCGGTCCTATATTGGGGCATTGTTCACTGACTAAGGCCCACACCACATACAATTTGATAACGCCTAGGGGATTGTGTGCGTGGGTCACTTTCAGGTACAATTTTTGGGGTAACACAAAATAAGCAAGGACTTGTTATGGATTATTTTCCTTTTTCCCACCATCCTGATTTTTGTTCTCCACTTAAATGGCGCTTGGTGGTGGTGCCTATACAACCTAGTCCGCCATGTCTCCGGTCGACTTCCCACAGGTATTCGAGCATATGGCAAACCAAAAACTTAAGAGACACGGGCGATACACTTTGCGTACGTCTCAACGCATTAGACCAAAACCCGCGCCGTATTATTGTACATTATAGACGGCTAGATCATAAACCATGACCATATATTGCAGTGATCATCGGTAAATTACCGTAAATTATACGGCCATCATCCGGAAAATTACAATTGTATTGGACCTTATGGTATCGTATATAACTGCAGGGCTAAAAAGTTCTATTTGAAAGTTTCTCTCGTTTTATCTCTCTGAAATCAACAACCTAGTCATTTTTATTTTGATCCACATGACAATTTTACAAATTTTTAAGCCGTTGGGGTTTTCTTTATATGTGGTGCAGACTATACCTCCATGCTTTGACCGTCTGAAGAGAACGCACTTATTCCCAAGTCGCAGTCTGCATTAAAAAGCTGGCTGTTAATTAATCGTTACGATATGATCTCTACGATAGGGTTGGTCCCACTCGCATGCCGTTCATGTAAGGCGAAATCCCGAATTGACGCGAGATTTTCATGATAAACTATCTATACCCAGTCACATGCCAATCATATTCAGTACTTTGAATTTCTCGAAATGTGGTTTGGTTCAGTGATTATTCAATTGTGTTCTACGTTATACTTAGGGTAAATTATTTCAGTTATATGATGGACAAGCTTTAATACCAATGGGCGTAGAAAAATAACCTTGACGTGACGCACTGCCAGCGTAGCACAAGACTAGAAAACAAAGGCGTAGCAAATGATCGGCTTGCTGTCTCTTCACTTAAAAGATACCAGGGCAACAGTAAATTAAAAGCGGGTAGCTGGAGTCAGCTTCATGCTATCAGGTTCGATTTTGTTTGTTTGCTTGGGGTTTAATTGTTTGTTTGTTTGATTGGTGTTTTAACGTTGTACTCAAGGGTATTTCACTTATATGACGACGGACACAAATACAGGACATCACAAACAAATCTGCTTAAGGTTACCC
>JAVFBW010190930.1:0-10296 GCA_034783835.1 Mopalia ciliata
CGTCGTACTCAAGGGTATTTCACTTATATGACGACGGACAAAAATACAGAACATCACAAACAAATCTGCTTCCCCTTACCCTTTAGCTCTGCGCACACCAGGGCAACAGAAAGCAACCTCTTTTCTCGCCTCTTACGATCGACAGAGAAAGCCGAGGGAGTGTTCTGCAGGGCCATGGCCCACCCGCTCCCTCACGGGGCCCAATTTATAGAGATCTTCTCACTAAAAGCTGTGACGTAACCGTGCTTTGACCTTTTCCCTAACGCCTACTTCATCAAATTTCTGACCAATCAAGTCAGTGAGATTTTTTTTATCAAGGGCGTAAACCCGAGGCTTAAACTTTGTCAATCTTTCAGTTGTTTCATAATAAAGTTTACTCATGCAAGTGCTTGAAAGAAAGTCTGCCGTCAATTTATAGACAAGAACCAATAATAATCTTGAACCGAGAGACATGGAGACGACGAGGCGATTAGATTATCCCTTTTAATCGATTTGAATAAAATCTATTAATCAGGGGCCGGTTGTTCAAAAGTGTATTAACTTTAAACCAGCTTTAAACTTAAACCAGGCTTAAATTCATAAGTTGGTCTTAGCTAAGCCAAGTACCTAAGACCGTTGTTCAAAGTTATTTAAGACAGGATTTAGCTAAGACCAAGGTAAACACAGATAAGACAAGTTTTATCATATCGAACATCCCACAATGCAATCTTTTTCATTATTTCCTTGGCAACCTGGAATAGCATAACATGTAAGATTTGAGATCAGCCCATTCCACATTTCTTTCATGCGAATAGGATGACGTAATCGTAATCAACGACGTCATTAGTGACCACCCAAAGGTGACGAAGCCTGTTTTATTGCGTCACGTTTTTTACATCATGATGTTATTTCCTCATAGCGTTGTTCTAATTTCCTTTGTCAAACACCCAAACGCATCCGAACTTAAGACTAGTTTTAATACACCATCAGACCAGCATTAAAGTTAAGCTAGGCTTGACCATGATTAAAGTCGGGTTTAACTTTAAGACAGTTTTGAACAACCAGTTTTAATACCAGTCTTAAACCAGGTTTAACAACTTAAGACTGGTCTTAAAAGTTAACACACTTGTGAACAACCGGCCCCTGAAGTTAAGACATCGTTTTTGCGTGTTATTATTGAAGTTATAGAATTTTGGTAAACAACATTAGATATCCAGTATGATGTGGCCATGAGTTTCGTGTCATACTATAGCTCTCAAAAGGACTGCAGAACGTAATATACCTAACAATAGCTCGGCTGATTCTTTGGTCGAGGTAATTTTGCCACATTGTACGAGAGTCGATATTTGTGGGTAATATGTACATGTATGTGTTCATTTAAATATACACTTCGATGACTTTTTCAATGAAAACACCCCATTTGCACCAGGTGACGATGCAATAAAATACAATATACAATATAAACTGAAATATGGAATTGACAATAAGAAAGATAACTGTTTTTAACGATCTTTCAACCAAACCCATATCGCACAATAACATTCCATATTAGATTCAGTTATTATAACCTATACATATTGACGATAATTATTATCACTGTGACCCTCTAACGTATGGAGGGGTAAATATTTATTTACCTGCGTGTGTTGAAAGGAAATCATCTGACACATCACAAGAAAAAAAAACATGAAATATGTGTCAGAGGACGCGTTATTCGCTGCCATTGAACTATTACGTTCAGTAATAGTGTAAGGAAGATTGCTTAGATGAATTACCGTAGGGGTTTAACCTATCTAACAACTGATGTAAAGCTATATAGCCCGCAAAATGTTCATCGAATTTCGCCCTCAACTGGCTATCATTCTTCCATTTCTACTATTTAATAACTCCTTTTGATTTTAGAATCTATTTGATACCTTGCTTAGAAAAGAAATAACAATCAATAAACAATTCAGACACTGTTTTAAAATTAAGAAGAAACTGTTTTCCTGGACTGAATGAACGTTTGTGTTATGTTCCATAGCCTGGCCGAGTGTCCGATGACGTCATCCGGTTGTCTCGTTTTTACTTCGTCAGGTAATAGATAAAGGATTAAGTCATATAACATCAACAAGAACAATCAAATCTGTTTGTGTACATTTAATCGGTAGTCAAATTCCTGTTTTAATGATGTTTTGTTCCATACCGGAAACACAAAAAATACAGTTTCAACAATGTATAAAAAAATATATGAGTTGTTAAGTGAAAAGCTAATATTTTCTCCCAAACTAAATTTAAATTGATTGATTGATTCCGAACTAAACTAAGACGATTTACAGGTGATACGAACAGAAATTATGTTACCCTTACCACCTGTGTATTATTGAGTTTGATTTACAGTGTACG
This sequence comes from Mopalia ciliata, assembly GCA_034783835.1. Lineage (NCBI taxonomy): Eukaryota > Metazoa > Mollusca > Polyplacophora > Chitonida > Mopaliidae > Mopalia > Mopalia ciliata. Next base: position 2,365 of record JAVFBW010190930.1, read on the forward strand.
GTAAAATGAAAAAAAATCATGATTTGGTCCACTTTATTCCTTGTTACTTCCAAAAGTGACAGATAGTATGTTTAGTGAACGGCCCCAACACATGAATAAATGCATGACATAATTGCACTTTGATCTATTCCTACAATCGCGATTCCCCTTTCTATACCAGAGATATTCATTTCGATCTGGTTTCTTATGGGAAATTAAATTGACTTGAACTTTTACATATCAAATAAAACGGAGAGATAATGATATTGAAATATTTAACCTGGTAAAAGGAAATGCGTCAACGTTTTCAGAGTTGCTTCAGCCTCTGCGCCAGTGAAAGCGATCTGTCAAAACTGTCAGGAGATTAAATACAGATTTAAAAACTCTTTTCAAGTAAACGCAGAAAAAACATATATTTTTCAGATTTGTGGATCGATACTGAAATATAACAGTTGATTGATTGATATTTTCCATAAATGAGTATTTAAGACTCATCTGCGTAAATCCGAACATATCCAATCGTCAAGTTGTCATTGGAAACGTTTAAGCCGAAATAATGGATTGGGCGTACAAATTCCAATAACATACATGTAACAACTTTGTCAAAGCGAAACATTTTGTCACAAGATGTTACAAGTCATATCGAACTGTTATCAAACGCACTCAGCCATCCATCATTACTGAAGCTCTGTACATGAGGAGTGTACAATAATATCTTTATTAAGATGTTTACTTTAAAGATCAACTGTATGGTGTTTTAGAGATTATAGTCAAATTGATTGAGTGACTGACTGACTGGTCGATTGTTTGGTGTTTTACTCTGTTATCTAAGGTACTGAATTTTTCCATGTCGGAGGTGTATTCCAGCATTAATTCACACAAACTTTAAATCTGTTTGCTGTGATGGAAAACACGTTTCTCCTGTGCTTAGTAAACAAAGCGTTGCTTCCTTCCAAACAAAGCTCTCTGAATCCAACAGAGCCCGAGAAATAACGTGGTTGCAGTTAAACGGTACCGTTTGCTGTTGGCGGGTGTGTGTAGCGGTGTCACGTATAGTGTCACGTATAGTAGTCTTAGCCATCCTGTGTTTTGACTGAAAAAAGAGTTGTTAAAATTCTATCAAATGTCACATTCAAATGAAACAAAAACAGTTTACATCACAGGAATTCTATATGGAATGTTTTTGCGTCATTGAAGTAATCTCAACATCCCCACAGAACATGTCCTCGAAAGCGATCTGTTTTAATTTCTGGATAACCGCTTCTTGTTTTGTGATAGATCACAACGTTTAGATACATATGGCTGCAATCGTATATTTACACCTGATGACGATACAGGCATATGTATCGAAACAAGAAGTGGTTATCTAGAAATTGTATAATTACATAACTGATCTGTTTCAATTTCACGATAAATAACCTGCAGCCATTCACAGAGCAATCTAAACTCTAAGGTTTAGTTTTTCAGCTGTGGTAATGAACTCGCCGATCTCCATCAACCTTTTCGCAAATAGTTTCATTAACGTAGACGCCAGTGAGATAATGAGAGTTTGGTTTGAAGAGGGGGGTGTAGAGAAGATCAAGAAACTCATTCACGTATCGGAATTGTTTTAATCACAATTTAGGAATATGATTATTGGTTACCAAGGAGTCAGTAATTTTAATTGTGGCTCAGCAAACAAGTAATTTAGAAATGGCCATAAAATACATGCAGTGTGTCTTTATAATACGCCTGTAAAGATACTTATCCGAGACCGAATTCAATGCATGCAGAATTTTGCAAAAATTTTGTTTAATTTAATTCAAATCAATCTGATGACGGGTTCAAATGTTCAACTGGAAAAAAATACTTCGGCAGTTGTCTTGCAAATGTTTATCAGTCAGGGGCAGACAACTTTTATCGCGGCACTAACATGTTTTTCTAGTACTTGTTGCTTTAGTGAAATCATTATGTGATTCTGCCCAAATATAAAGAGTAACTGAGGATATTTTCAGCCTGGAAGTAAGGGGAAGACAAATCACTCAAAAAACAATTAAAATGGTATATTTTAATGGTACTGGCCATTTTTCGTGGGAACTCCGATATAAACTGGAAAGTCAATCGTTTACAACTTATCTCTGTGTAAAGAATTCAACGTAAATAACCCAACAAATTCCCTCGCTATCATCTATCACGAACAGGCGAATCTTCGAATTCCTTAACGTGATGGATAGCTCTGCCTCTGCAACATAAGAAAAAGTGCACTGTCTAAAACAGAGAATGAATTACAGCGGTATTTGAAGAGAATTGTCTTTGTGTTTTCCGGCAAATACAACTTTAAAAAAAGCATATTGGAAACATTTTTATCAACAACGGTTATTCCTCGACTTGAACGTTTCAACTTAGTGTGATATAAAAGAAATTACTGAGTAAAGAAAGAACACCAGTCCTCAGCAGGAGCAGGGAGATTTTTGCAGTTTAACATCCCTTACTCAAATATATTGAAGATTTTCTGGATTGGTGTATCACCATTAATCCAAAGACGTTAATCCGGATGTATTTTTTAAAATCATTTTTAAAATAATATAATGAAACTGAAACAAATACAAAAAATATTATATCAATAAACAAAGTCTCTATTACTGTTCAAGCTTAGTATGTGTGTTCCGTATACCGTTCTAGATTCAAAACGTTTTAAGTTTTGTACGGTAAAACACAATCCTATCTTTTTCTTTAAATGGCATCTCAGACACGTTTTCGCTGATAAATTGGATACACAATAACAGTGTTTATCCACGAAACGATAGTTATTGTATTGACTGTTGAGAGCCGACAAATCATTGTGTTCTTTTTTTTCAAACTAACATAACTTGTTTTGTTGAAATTATTGCAGACTGCTGTTAAATTGTTCTGACTGGGTTTCATGAGTTATAATTCCATGAGTTATAATTCCTAACTCTCGTTAAACGTTCGTAATTACCACATGTTCCGAGCTGACAACAATTGTGCACATACTACCTGAGACAGATTACGTCGATGCTGACTGCAAAGAAAGATATGGAACATGTTTTAATAAATTAAAATAAGTGTAAAGTTTGGTTAAAACAATCTTTGATGCTGTAAATAAATTGGCTTACTGCTGCAAATGAGTAGTTATACCTTAAAGAATAAATAAGATTGGTTGATCCTCAAAACTCACCTTATTTGTTGATTCTTTAAGAGGCATATATAAGTCTGAAGCACATATAAGATATCTCATTCCAAAGATCGTGACCAAGAATGACATTAATGACGTTATACCAATCCCTGGAATGAGACAGAAACGTACTGTCTAATAAACTCAGAATGCGTGGTCCATACCAATACTTTCCGATTGTTTTATCGTTAATCCTATTTTGGTTAGATTCCATCGATACTTCTTATGTGAAGGGATGGCTCACAAGTAATTGAAGGAAATGATCCATGACAAATACGGTCTGGATTTATTCTTAGTAGTTTTTACACATTCGTTGTTTTTTTTTTTACTGAATTCAAGTTTATTATTAATCATTTGTGTTCCATTTATTTTTTCTGATCTGATCTTGATTTACTACGCACCATTTAGTTGTTGTTCTTTTCCTTTTTTTTTTCGTTTTTAAGTAATTATTCATTCGATGTTCAAATGCAGAACGAAAATATCGACCACCACAGAATCACAAAATGCACATCGGCTATAAACCTGATCGGGAAACATCAGTACAACTCAAAACGACCTTGTGCCGTGGAGCTTTAATGGTTTCTATCGATGTGACAAACTGAAACACAATAAAATGAAGTTAACGGAAAAGTGGGTGACAAATAGGGACTCGATACGTTCACTGCAGTTTATACCCATTGATCAATGTTTGACACTCATCTGACCAAACACATCCATCAACTAATTAGTTTGTATCTCCTAACTCTTTGGGTGGGATACATTCCTGAGACGCAATTATCTTTTTTTTTAGAATCGGATGATCTTGGTTCCTTATATTTGAGGGGGATTTAAATATCGATGGCAGACAGAACAAATAAGAGCTTTCTTCTTCGATAGAACCTCATGAGACGAATGATAAATTATTTCATCGTTAAACCGCTTGCTTTTGTTAAATAACACAGAGTTACTTGATAATTACTCTTTTCTTTCTACCAATTTCGTTTCTCCTGAAATGTCTTTATGGTTTGATATAAGCATTACAATTACTCAAATCGTTCACAAATGGATACATTTTACTATCATATATTAGGCTGAAATTGCACAGTAAATTCTGAATACCAAACTTTAGACCCTGAGAACGAGGAAGCCGCTCTGTGCTTCTCTTATCTGGTATAATCATCTTTCCTTCAATATAACGTTAGGTGTGTGAAGGAGGCATTCCGTTGCCCTGGTAACATTGGGTCTTTGTTCTTTGGACAGTGCTGCAAAAATTGTTAGAAATATTCCATGATCGACATTGGTGTATGTAACTGTCGAATATTAATTTAAAATGGAACTCCTGTAAAGTTATTGGTCTGTTATGGTCATTTGGCGTAATAAATAAAGTTTATTCTGTTAAGTTATAATAAAAAAGCAATTATGTTTCAACTTATAGAGATCTTCTGATTAAAAGATGTTACGTAACCATATGGGGTTTGTACAAAAACTTTCCCCCGTTCGCCTACCTCATCAAATTTCTGACCAATGTAGTGAGTTAAATGTCTCATTCTTTAAATATCAAAAACAACATTTCTACATGTTTTTTAAAGCATTTTTTTTTCAGATAAATATAAATTTGTAAGACATGACGACTGTTATGGATGCACAACTTCTGAATATAATTGGGCAGCGACGTTTCGATCTCGATGCCAAGACCGTTATCAAGCTATGCCCAATTATATTCAGAAGTTGTGCATCCATAACAGTCGTCATGTCTTACTAATTCACCAGCTTCTAAATGCCACTCAAACAAGAAATATAAATTTGTATTAATGCTTTGGGGCCATTTAACAAAAAACAAAGCACACATTGCTTGGTCTACTTTAAAAAATGGTTCTTTAACCTTGTCACATCGTCAATTTTTCCACGGTTTAAAGTAGAGTAGGAGTGGGATGTTTTTCCACTTTTTTTTATCTTTTTTTGTTATCGAGGGCATTTATACCATGCTTAAACTTTGTCAACTTTTCAGTTGTTTTATAAATAGGTTTATTCCTGCAAGTGCTTTAGAGAAAGTCTGCTTTTAATCTATGGACAAAAACAAGTAATCATCTTGAAGAGGCGACATTGATAAGATCAGGCGATTAGATTATCCCTTGTAATCGATTTGATGAAATATGCTATTAATCATCAATTAAGACATCGTTATCGCGTGTTGTTATTATTGAAGAGATAGAATTTTTGTAAACAACATTAGATATCCAGTATGATGTGGTCGTGGGTTTTGTTTCACATTAAACCTGTCAAAGTGACTACAAATGCTTAATAATATCCAACAGTAGATCGGCTGATTCCTTGGTCGTGGTAATTTAACCCGGTTATTCGAGAAACGAAGTTTTTGACATTTTAACGTTATATATGTATACTCTCACAAAAATGAAACCCAACACAATTTTTTTTACCCAAATAAGAATTTTCAACATCATGTAATACAGAAATAAGCACCACATTACATTAAAATTAAGCACACTGGTTGTTCAGATTTTGAAGTTCATTAAAATGTCAAAATTTATCACTTTAAAGTCCATAGCGAGCAGATGACGTCAATGAAAAGACAATATCTGTTGTGCGCACCATTTACCTGTAACATAGCAAGGACCCATCTTGGCATGAACATGATCAATCGACGAATACGGTTTTGCGGAATTCCCCTCCATTCTTGCTCAAGAGCCTGCTGCAGTTCTTGCAGATTTTGAGGCGTTGGATATGGACTGCGCACGCATGCGTCTATCCAAATCATCCCACAAATGTTCTATTGGGTTAAAATCTGGTGATTTGAACGGCCAGGGCGACACGGTTACGTTCTGGTTATTTAGAAACGCAACAGTAGCACGAGATGTGAGGGGCCGAGCGTTGTCGTGCCGAAAAACTTCTCATGGGCAGCATGTGGTGTCAAAAACTCATCTCTGTATAGAGTGACGTTAAGGTTGCCAGGGGTGTGCGCAAGTTAGGTTTTTCGGGCGCAGCATATGGCACCCCAAATCATCACACTTCCTCCGCCGAAATTGTCGACCGTAAGAACGCAGTGCCTTGCGAAATTCTCATTCCGGCGTCTGTAGACGTCTGGCCTAAGCCGTTTTGATGGAGACGGTTTCTGACTGTCTGTTGATATTCGTTGGAGAACTGGGGCATTTGATGCGGTTTCTGTTGCTGTTATGGTCCGGTTTCTCAGATGAAGTAATCGGATGAAGCGATCTTTGGCTGTTGTTTCGACCAGAACGTAGACGGTCAGCTGTTGAACCGGATTGCTGGTACCGTTGGAAGAGCATGGAAATCGTGCTCCGGTGGACATGATAAAGTTTAGGGACTGCATTCTGTGATTTACCGGCCAGGAGACGACCAGTGACGACGTTCCCGGTAGCGGCGTCTAGTGTTGGCATATCGTAGCAGGTTGGAGAAACAATTTAACAACTGAATTTACTTCAACGGCTATGTGTCTTTTATACCCATTAAACTCGCTTAATGATTAGGCATGATTCGCACGTGCAACTGCCCTAAGTCTTCCGTACGCCTTCTTTGTGCAGCTTTACACAATGACTGACCCAAAATCACGTGTGATCAACAGCTACTATCAGGTGCTTAAATTCAATTATCAGACATTTACATTATAACATGATCATATCGTCATGTCTCAATCACGCAATTAAAAAAAAAAAAAAAAAAAATCATGTTTTTAATTTTTTTGGGTGATATTGCGTTTCTTTTTGGGAGGGTATATTTGTTTATTTTATAATAAACTTCGATGTGTTATCCAATGACAAATCTCCATTTGCACCACATGACGACAAAATATAATACAATATTGGACACCAAACTGGCATATGGAATTGAAACTAAGAACGGTAAATTTGTGAGTGTAACCAGGTACTTCAGCGATACATTTAGATGTTATTAGCCGACTAAACCGCATGTAGCCTTTAAGGTTAACATTATTAAATATGCCGACGTTACATGCACATTATCATCAATCTAACAAACCTAATAAAGGGCCAAATTATTTCTATTTTTCAATAAAAAGAAAATAATGGTTTCTTACTAGGAACGACAACCTTTTGTGCTCGATAACTTTGTACAGTAGACTAGAAAAAACCGCAATATCATGAATCATTCATTCAGTTAAGAACATATTAGTGGGACATTTTATAATGAGCAATGCGTACATTTTCTTGTTTAACACTGTAAACGGTGTGACTAATGGAAATACTCCTGGGGTGGTATTTGAGGCGCCGGCTATCCAAATGCAGCCTATCTTTCTATAAGCGCATAATACCATCGTCAAAGTTAAAATTAATGGCAAAATGTGCGGTGTGGAGTTTTTGAAAAGTCGCTGACAACAAAAGGGTTACTTACATTGGTTTGTTTGTTTGATTGGTGTTTAACGTCGGACTCAAGGGTATTTCACTTATATGAGCATAGGTCATAGCTATTCCTACTGCATATTGGTCCATTGATTTTTGTCGGGTTTTTGTTTTTGTAAAGATTTTTCAACCCAACCCGACTAGTAGAGTAACCTCTCGTATTACATTCTGTTTGTTTATTATAACCTATACATATTAACGATTATTATTATCACTATGACTGCTAGCTCATGGAGCGATAAAAAATTTATTTTCTGCGTGTTTTCAGAATTGAAAGGAAATCATCTGACACAACACAATTAACAAAGTCATGATATATTTATCAGAGGGGACGTGTTTTTCAACACCATTACACTATTACGTTCAATAATATTGTATGGAAGATTTCTTAGATGCATTCTTGTT
>JAVFBW010190941.1:0-10296 GCA_034783835.1 Mopalia ciliata
GGTGACTTTTGTTGATTAAATTAAAACGATGTACTAGTTCGTACGGTATAATCTTATTATTGTTCAACTCTTTGAAGAAATTAAACTAAAAAACTAGAAAATACGTAATTGACAACACTTTCATTCGTATATTGGGGATCTACATGCTGGATGCAGCGTTTGATTTATTTACGGCTAAGTATAATTCACTCCTTCGAAAGAAACAAAATGACGTTAACTAATTTATTCACTGTAAATTAATTGAGACAACAGGAATATCTCGTAAATGACCATATATTGATTAAACGTAAAGAGTTTAAATGTGAATATCATTTCAGCTCCTTGTAGAATGGTAACGTGTTGTGTGCTATAATGGTCTTCGTGGCTCAAACATCTCTTGTTGGATGTCGACGCATTGAGTCTACCGTAAACGGCGTTATTTACTGGTCCTATTGAACAGCTCAGACCAAAACTCTATAGACCTGTCAATGTATTGGGAATCTTTGTATGATTTTGGATAAACTTGTTCTCCCTCGCCACGATTTCCAGGAACTTAAAGATGAGCTCTTGTTTCTTACGCTGATTGAGCATTGACCAACTACAAGACGGCTTAAATAGAGTGTTTGTGTGTTTTCAATCTCACAAGACGAGATCCCGATTTTCCAGTGAATGTCCTCAGTCGCTGGTCTGTGTGATAGGCAGACAATTCCGGGATGAACCCCTTCCGCTAAACCGATATCAATCGAATTCCATCCTATCAAATGTCAATGGTTTATTACGGTATATAACACCACCACGTATTTCGAAGGGATATCCTCAGTCAGTCTGATCGAATCTCCTCAACCTGGCTGAGCAGATTCTATAGGACAACAAGTAGCGTTGAAATCACTTCCTCGCGAAATAGTCTCTTTGAGGACTCGGAGTGTCTTTAATATTCAAATTGAGCACAGCATATTTATTGTTTGGGTTACCGTGTCAAGGTTACGCCGAGTATATATTAAGGGACATTAACAAGCTCTTAAAATAAGATCGGCTCGTTTACGTTTATGATTTCAGTCATATTATTAATAATATTCATAGTTCTTTTATGTTATTTAAATAGATTCATCCCCACAAACAGATAACTGAGTGACAATGTGCCACAGTATACGCGGGTAAACTCAATCGTATATTCTTACACCTCTGTGAAATCCTTATTAAATGAAGAATGCAATTGGTTTTGGACTCAAATCGCCAACAGCATACATAGAAAGATTGAGGTCAAGATGCTCCTTAACGAATTACGTCACAGCGTCGTAATGATTCCTAACGTTCTGTGCTCAGACTCTATAGTAACATCTATATATGGGTAAATAAATGTCTACCTTATAGTTGAATAAATAATCGGTCGAAACGTTATTTAGAGTTTAATTATATATGCGAGTACATTATCAAATACATTACAGGAATGAGCGCATATCTGAACATTGTTTTGATTCGTGCACAACTCTCTCCTTTCCCTCTCTGGAATTAAAATGTGTTCGCCCTCGAATATTTTCAGCTATGCTCTGGTCTGATTTTTCATTTGAATACTCAAGGCCAAATTGTTTGATCTTTATGAAATAAAGGTCACAAAGGCTTAAGAAATTGACATCAGTTTGGAGATGCCGTTTTGCTTTATTCCAAAAGTATGCAGGCTTCCTTATTATTTTTAGTTATCTGAGCGATTTACAGTCAATCTAATAAACTCGTTATTTCTTAATTGATTCAAACTTTCTCGACACTCATAGTCATGTTAATTCCTTCACTAAAACAACAAATTCTAATACAGTAACGATGACTGATTGTATAACAATTTAATGAATTTATAAAAGAAACAGACATTATTGAGTGGTATTTATCAGTCTGCTTTATGATGACTAGTAGGGTGATCAACTTGGTCTCTGTTCCATGCCAATCAAAACCTGTATTGCATTACAGGATATCAACATTGATTTCAGCGACAAAAACATTAGGCATCAGGCATTAGCAAAACACAACGCCAGGGCCACACAGACTACATGTAATAAACCAGCTAAGTGGATTTTGCTACAAAAAACAGCATGCAGGATGGATGGGGAGCAGCAGTTTCTGTTTATCCACAAATCTTAAGAGCTGACTTAGATTTGCAACAAAGAGATGTAGTTTTACAGAAAATCCAAAACTTACATACCGGTATACAGGAATGGTTTAGTGTATGGCATAAAGTCTTTCTGCAGACCCCGAATTCTGGGAAGTAAACCATGATGAGATAATGATCTGGATCCACAGCTGTTAGACCCATACATAAGGGTTGAAGATGTATCTGGGTGTATCTTATCTCTGAATTCTCCACCTAATTAGCAATCCATTTAGTCCATAAACTCGAAGATTAATGTCACTGTCGTTTGTTAACTAAACTTCATGCCAAATGAACTTTAACACACTTGCGTTAACAGTCTCAGTGTGGCTTATTATACAACCACGGGATGCTTCAGATATGTATCTCGCCAGTGATGGAGGGATAAGCATATTAACATTACTTAAATACTACATTAATACAGACCAGTGTGTGGCTTAATGCTGAATAATATCTTATTTTAGCACACCTTATCTACAGATGTGTTTATACACAATAACACCGCGGCTGCCCTTCTGTGCTGTTGATAGAGTTTAATATTATATATATAATCTTATCGTAGCAATTTCGTGAAATTATATTTTGACAGATGCTAGACATTTTGATAAATGTTTGTAAATCATGTCTGTCATGTTTGATGGGCACTTTTGAGAATGTGTTTAGGCAGGCACTTGAAGAGCCCCCATGAGATGGAATTGACAAGGTAGATAATCTGCTGACGCACTGGTGCTATATCCCCAAAACGACACGGAACAAAAAAATTGTTTCTTACATAGATCGGGGCCTGATTAGAATATATATGTCTGTTTTGAATCTCACATGGTCATAATCCCATTCTCTGTGTGACTGATGGCCGAGGATACCCTTATGAACTCCTTTCGCTAAATGGACATAAATCCAATTGTATCCAATCATAAGTCAGACATCAATTACAAGATCTGGCATGACATTGATTATCTACCTTGAGATCACAATTCTTCAACACTGCTGTACTGAAATACCGTGAAACAATAATCAATCAATCAATCTGCTGTGAAAAAAAACTTCTTAAAAAAACAACAACATTGAACTGTATGAGTAAGTGTTTAGTGCCCAGCATACACTGCATCTGCTTCCATATACAAAGGAGGGGTAAAGATATTCCATCGTGTTTGAAATAAGTCTGTTCTTATGTGGCCTTTACATCTGGATAGAAGTATACTTTCGTGGCCGATTTATCGTCTTTCTGGCTATACTTTTAGTGTGTTATCTAAGGCATTTGTAGTAGCGGTGTCAGAGGTGTATAGTTTTGGTACAGCCTCGCGGTGCCCATCCATCAGATGATGCAAGTATTCAAACATTTCTACCATCTGTCCACATTTCCGTTGAATTAAATAACGGTCATGCACATGTTTGTCTAACAAAGTTTCATAATAGGTAAATAATAGACTAGCATGATTTTATTAGCAAGAAATTTGATTCACCTTACAGCTGAAATCGTCACGAAGTTGCATTTATTTTTAAAATTTGAATCACTTTGCGGCTGTAATCGACACACAGATGCTCTGTTTTTAAACTACAAACACTGACGGGTGGCACCATATGTGAATAACATTGATGGATGATTTAACCTACATTTTGTCTGCTTCATGCTCTTTTTGGGAAGAGGGTGTGCTGGCTGCCATTGTTTTTTAGTGGGCGAGATCAAATCTTGAGAAAATTCTCTATAATATTACTATAATATAGTAAATTCCAAAGACGATCATTTTGTATTTTTTGTAAGGCAATCAAAGAGAGAGAGAGATAGGGGAAACGATTGAGAAAACGGAAAACTGAGTCGATTTCATTACCAGGACTTAAACACACTACCATACTACCACTACTACTACATACTACCAAAGGAAATGAGTAAAATCTGAAGGAAATAAATTGTTTCAAAGTTTGAACACCATCAATATTGCCAGGGTGAATGGTTGAAATGATATCCCAGGAAACCCTGATATTAATGACATTCAAAGCATGAAAATATCACAAAATTGTCAACTCCATTGGAGATTCCGACAGCCTGGAGATATTAAAAACACGAGGAACATGCTGTATGGATTAACATGATATCAATTCCGGCTACTCTACAATATTAATATATGTGATATGTTGATTGTCACAATCTTTATCTGTCCCTACACTCAGAGAAACTATTTTATGTTTGAAGCTTGGGCATGTGTTATTCATAGTTTTGCTGCAGCATCATTATATTGAAGATAAACATCAGGACTGGGTTCAGAGAGTAATAAAAAGTGTTATTACACTGCAGTGAAATAGCAATTCTTTGTTTACAGAAAAACCTTGATTTTGACCTGTATGTAAATAATACAATATGATATATGCGTGCTAGCCGACTTACGTGTACTGACACAACATACCGCTTGGCGATATCATGGATCTGACATACGCCCTCAATCCATACAATTCAGTGAAGCTAGATGGAAAAGTAACCCAGCCCAAATTAACATAACACATCGCCAAAAGACAACGACTTCTTTGTGTATCCTATGCTTTTATTACATGCCGCATTGACTTAGTCCAACCTCAACTATTGATTTGTCACAATGCATATACAGGGATGACTTTTGAAGTTAAACCTGTATTTGGCAGCTTCTAGAAAACCGAATACCAAACTTATCCTGAGTGCAGGCCTTCACACCTGGATACGGACGCTCCTGGTCACCAGTCGGTTAGAACCACACTCGTTCTTTAATTCGTGTTTGGCCTACATTGTAACTAATAAACGGAAAATAAACAGACAGGCTTTGTTTAAAGTAAAACTCAGAAGCCAATACGGACTGTTACTCAGTTAATCTTTGTTATCTAAAATAGCAGCCAACTGCGCACTGTGACCTGGTTGAATACACAACTATGTAGCGATACTTAGGCGATGTGGTTGTCATATTATAATAAAGTAACACAACGTTATGCACCGTGCACAATTGTAGAAATTGCCCGCCTTCTTATTCATCCTTCTTATTAATCGGGCAATGGTTAAGTGGAAGCGTGTGCTATTATTAATCCTTCTTCGGGTCCGTTCACGAGATCGAGTTCGTTGATCAACCACCAGGTATATGAGTGAGTCACACGATGCGGTTCCGGCATTGGTAATTTTCACGAAGTTTTCTCCTGATGTTCCATAGTTATAAGACAAGAAGCGGTGTGAAGCAGACAATCCGTCATCAAATAATTCAAATGCCCTTGAGTACGACGTTAAACCAATCAAATAAACAACAAAAATGTAATTCATCGGTCAACATACCTGGGCTAGCGATGCCTAACTTTATCAATATACGCCCACTATAACATGATTTATGTAGTGTTTAGATGGACAGCCATGTTAAATCAGGACCGTTCAGCACTGACTTGGTGAGCATACTATTGATACTTACAAACGCACAAGTGAAGACTGGTATTTAATAAAGCAAGATAAACAAGCAACAACTTCATCCTGGAAATTAGAACAAGGACCAGAAAACTCCACGAGTGTACAATCCGTATTGGCTGATATTCGACAGAGAAAAAAAAGTAACTTGACGCCGAGACCAACAGGCGCTTCTTTGAAGATTAGGGCAGACGAGTTTGATGACGGAGATAATCGATCTATCACAATTGCAAAAGAATAATCTGGAATACAGGCCGTTGGGGAAATAGGACTCTGTGCATTATATTATGCTATATTCCGTTCAATTCGACTATACAATCAAATTTAAACTGAGACAAAGCAGCATCCAGTTTATTACATTGTCTTGTGTTATAAGCGTTAAACTTAGATATAAAGCACATCATTGGTTTGTAGCAAGAGTGGGGCAAGAGTTTCACCCAAAACTGCCTGGTTCTGTCTACAGTATGTATAATTTGAGATAGAAACAACATGATATCAAATCAATCGGTTTCGTGATTGGTCATATGTCAAATCAAAAAAATGTGCCGTTGCTATGCCCGATTAAGGAATATGCATAGAAATTTGCAAATTTCCAAAGGCTATTTGCACTATTTGATAAAAAGAATTTGGTATAAATCAACAATCTGGCCTCTGTTGGAAGCATCACCGTGACAGTTCATTCAACTTGTCTCATTGGCTTTGTGTTCTCAGCAAATCAGGACAATCGTGCTTTACAACCCACCTGTGCTTTTGTCGTAAATATTTCATGATTTTATTTTTAAAACAGGCCAGCTGGTAACTAGAATTCCACAGTTTTATTTACGTCTTTGTTTTTGGACAATACTAGGAGCCTTGCATACATTATTAAGGGGATATGTGATACAACCGTTTTCTAACACACTCATTTACTGCAGTATATCTTAACACAATCTGTCACAGACACAGAAGCTTCGTTTATATGTAGCCATAACTCTACTAAATGATCCGTAACAGGAATACAGTCTATTTAGTAAAAATCAACGTTTGTCAACAAATGAAACCCAAAACGAACTGGACCTATAAATTAATAACTATGGCAATGAATAAATAATAGTTTATGCACGTCGTTTACATGTAGTAAATTGCAACAAACTTTTTTGTGGTTAAGTGCATCTTTACTATAAATTTAAATTGTGTCTGTATTTAGTTCGCTGAATTTGTATTATATTATTGGATATATATAACTAATGCAGACCCCAAGGATGATTCAAATCCTGCTGTACGCGGCATACTGATCAATCTAAAGTAATAAAACCGAGATAAAACAGAAAAAAAAAACACGAAATAACCATTGGTTATGATATATGGATTTATTAGAGTAGTGGCCAAACAGTGATTTAGACAGATATAGTAGCTCACAGTTTACAAGATGTTTGTTACTTACTTCCATAGTCATCAATATCCACCTTAATCAATGTTGTGTTTGTTATATTGGGACTATATTCTCAACGGTATTTAACTTCTATGAGATCTAAGCACTTCGGGTGATTGTTGGATGACCGAGCACTCGGCGAGCAGACACCTCCATCCCTATCTCGCCGTATCACGGGAAAAGGGAAAATGGACCCTAAGTCAATAGTTCAATGTATAATCTGCTGAGAATCGACCCGACACCTTTCCAAAATATTTGAAAGACTATTTGAAATCAAAACTCTCAGCTCATTATACTATTTCGTCAACTCTTCTTTACTGTCTCATATATAGAATCATCTGAGGGTTAATTAAACCAGGGAGGTGGTATAGGCTCCATGGTTGAACCCTTGCGACGGCAGTGACTAAACACACCTTCGGGAAGATACCGAAGTGAACAAACACACCCACCTAATAGATTGTTCGAAGAAGCCAAACGGCAATACAAGATGGCTATATAAGTCTATCATTTCATCTCTGTTTCAAGGATAGTAGATGAATTTATGCCATGTCCACGCCGTCACTCGTTGTATTTCACTGATACACAGCACTGATCTAACGACACGGCATAGTTAATTTCCCTCCACAGCTCTGGAAAAGATTGCTTGTAGATTTATACTTTATAATACAGCACTCAGACGATTTTGCAGCAGTACGAAAAATCTGTATCAAGAACAACGCTTTAGGTATATATTTTTTTTGATCGTGTAATGCTTTAGTAAGTTTATGTTGTTACAGGATATAGGAAAACATATTCCTATTCAATTTAAATGTACTTGGTTGATTTAGTACAATGAAAACGTGTGGCAAATCTATTGACAACGTAAAGAAAACTCAAGGAAAGGTATTGTGTCTCGATCTTGTCCAGATAATTCAGGGAGGGTAAGTTTTGACAAGAGGTCCGGCAAACTTATCATAAATGGCTTGGATAGATATTTTAGCGCAAGTTGCCAGAAAAGAGAGGTAGAAATATGAACTTATATTAAACAGATTGGCATAGTATGAAATAGTTGCTACATATTGACAACATGGCTGAACAGTTATGAATAACCGTTTCTACACTGTGAGTTCGTTAAACATTTATATTTAAAATAAATATATGCATACACGTTATACAATTGTTTATTTAAAATAAGATAATTAATATATAATTAATCAATTGTATTACTTAAAGTGAGCCATTTCACAACATTGCTTATTTGTGTGTATACAACACTGCAAATGCCTGGCCGGAAGCGAATTCTACGAATTGTATTCAGTCTTCATTCCATAGAAAACTGTATTTATTAAGGAGCCACATACGTTGTCGACGAACCCAGACAACCCATTACTTTATTGGATCGCTTAAATATATTGGTTTTTCTGTTCGAGTAATTTTTTTCAGAAATGTTATAAATGAAAACAAACTCATATTGAAATAGCCAAGCAGATTACATTTACCCTTTGAGAAGGTGGCTGCAGTCACTTAATTTGTTAAAATTTTCTACTTTCATTCATCAGCTGGAATACAATTTAATTTCCTAATTTCTTTTTCCAGAACTTTTTTTTGTCATTCTTTATCGGTTGGACATGTACTTGAGATCGGCTTACATTTGCCTACAGTTGGTGTACATGTACAGTCTGTCGTCCGGGCAAAATAAAGAAAGAACGTTTCTCGAAAGTATGCTCTTGGTTCGGACCTAATCGGGACAGACGGTTAGGTACATAGCAGAAGGTAACCGCTTTAAACTGTTACTATATCGCAAATCGTGCCACATTGACTTTAAATCGTCGAAAATCACCTCTTTTATCTACATTATACTGTGCTACAAAATGGGTTTAACCGTTGAAGTATAGCCATATGGACAAATTTTCTCAAATGTTGTGTAACTGTTAAAAAATTGTCTTCAATTTATTACACCATGATTGTGTTATTCACAAATATCTACATATTGCTGAGGAACGTTGGCTGACCTAAAGCCTATATAAACCAGTCACTGTCAATCCACATAAAATATATAATAGATTGAGTGGGTTGATTACAATTAAGAAAAATAACAAAACTATAGGCGATGCAAGAACATAGCCCGTCTGTTAATGCTTTCCATTGAAAAAAGAGTTGTCACGTTTAACTTTTCTCTGGTGATTTTGGCGATATCCATGTTATGAATGTAAATGAGCTAATACGGGATTTCGAGAACAGTGATTTTGTTTAGAGAAGAGAAGCAAGGTAGCCCATAATCAGGTAATTTGTGTCACTGACCAAATGACAGAATTGAGTGTTACTTAATTTGCTAGAGATACAGAGATTAAAAACTTTTCGCAAATTTCTTCCCGTCTTCGTGGATGTTTAGATGTAGCTAAAATATTAAATTTTAGATGTAGCTAAAATATTGAATTGAAATTTTTCTTGTAAAATAATGGTATCAACTTAAACTCTGTGGGCTCTGCATGGTCTCCTTTGTCTCTCGCAGGTATGAGATCCAGTAGGAAAGTTCTTTTCAGATACAAGCATTGATTT
Source organism: Mopalia ciliata (assembly GCA_034783835.1). Taxonomy (NCBI): domain Eukaryota; kingdom Metazoa; phylum Mollusca; class Polyplacophora; order Chitonida; family Mopaliidae; genus Mopalia; species Mopalia ciliata. Next base: position 9,475 of record JAVFBW010190941.1, read on the forward strand.
ACTTCGTGAACAAAGTTGGAGAGATCATAAATTCTTTGCAATCCTAATTTGTTGATTAAATTGGATTTGGGCGATCCTTTTTTGTTGAATTGAGATGTATGAACATCGAATAGCAAGTTTATATATATGTATTATGAACGAACTCGTAGTGTATGAACCAGGACGAGTTGTTGTTTAGCCAGAATCCCGACCAACTTTGTTTTTTAAATATCTCAAAGTTAACCAGGGCCCGGTTGCTCGAACCGCTATTAGATTTAAACCTCTATTAGATGACGCCACGCCATATTGTAGGTCTATCTCTAACCCGGTATTAGGGATTTAATAGGGTGTTAGCGGCTAATACTCTTTCGAGCAACTGGCCCCTGTTGTTTAATATTTGGAATTTATTCAGGCATAAGATAACAGAATACTTAAACTGTCATTTTTGATAAATTTACAAATCCACGAATAACACTATTTGCACTTGGAAAAAAAAAAACCCAGAAACGATTGAGTTCAAGACTATTTTATAATAATAATATCACGAAGTTGATCAGGTCTTTAATATTTGAAACTTTATTAAGGCATAAGATTGTCTGTTTGTTTAACATCGTATTTAAAGGTATTATTTTTATATGACGACGGAGTGTCCACTATACACTGGTTCTTGCCTAAATACGGTGGAAAACCGGGAAGAAACTTCGTGAAAACAACCCCAGGGATTGCCAGAGCCACATCATGTGACTCAATCATATACTTTATGGTCGACAGGCGGACTAGAACCTGTGAACGGTACATCGAAGTATGACTAGTAAGCGCATACGCTATCTACTAAGCCACGAC